>JADLZK010003501.1:0-134214 GCA_015847255.1 Hyparrhenia diplandra
TAGACTCCGAAACTCTTTTTTAGAGGAAAGAAAACAAATCCATATACCACCATATACAAATGGATGATACATATATCATAAAGAAGGAATATGGAGCAGGTAGTCAGTATCGAACCCGTAACCCCAAGCTTATGAGCTTTGTGAGCTACCAAACTGCTCTACCTTCTTAGCGGGGAACTGGTGGATAAAAGGGGTTGGATAGGCCCTCTACCATATCTATACAAATAGAATAGTCCACTTATACAGAATGGTAAAGAGGGCTCTTCTACGATCATCAATTCGAGAAACCATACAAATATGAAAAGAAAGGGTATTTTTTATCCTTACCAACTGGATCTTCTTTTGACCCGGTAACAAACATGCATAAACCATTTCTCGAAGTATGTGTCCGGATAGCCCAAAGTCTCGATAGTTAGCTCTAGGTCTTCCGGTTAAAAAACAACGTCGATGAAGGCGTGTAGGTGCACTATTACGTGGTAGGGATTGCAATTTTTCTTGCATTTTTGTTTTTTCGCTCAAACTCAAAGGGGAAACTTTTTTTTTTTTTTTTGAGGATCGACGAATCAAATGATATTTTTGTTCTAATTTCTGCCGCTTCTTCTCCCTCTGAATCAAACTTTTTTTGCCATAATGTGCCGTTCCTATTATTACCAAGTATATGGTTCTAATCCTAGATAGAAAAATAAATAGAAAAAATCTAAAAAGGCGGATCCTCCCTCTCCATCAAGAGTAATGAACTGGGTTCTGATACAGTACAAAAAAAAATAACTAAATTAACCAAACTTGCCTGATGTTGAGGCAATCAAGAAAGCTGCATAAGTGAATATATAGCTAAAGTCTCAATTAATTCCTGCCAATATCCACGCCAGGAAATTAAGAACATAAATCCTGTAGCCCAAACAAGATGTCCAAATAAGAACATCCAAGCCCATACTGATAAACTATTCATCCCAAAAGGATTATATCCATTAATAAGTTGTGAAGAGTTTAACCATAGGTAATCTCTTAACCATCCCATCAAATAAGTGGAGGATTCATTAAATTGTGAAACGTTGCCCTGCCATAATGTAATGTGTTTCCAATGCCAATAAAAAGTAACCCATCCAATGGTATTTAACATCCAGAAAACTGCCAAATAAAACGCGTCCCAAGCAGAAATATCACAAGTACCGCCGCGCCCTGGGCCGTCGCAAGGAAAACTATACCCGAAATCCTTTTATCCGGCATTAATTTGGAACCGCGTGCATCTAAAGCACCCTTTACTAAAATCAATGTAGTTGTATGCAAACCTAGAGCAATAGCATGATGAACCAAGAAATCCCCGGGTCCTATTGTTAAGAAAAGCGAATTACTATTCTCATTAACAGCATTCAACCATCCGGGCAACCATATGTTTCGACCTGCATTGAAAGCGGGGCCATTCGTTGAAGATAAGAGTATATCGAACCCATATGTCGTCTTACCATGAGCAGATTGTATCCATTGGGCAAATATAGGTTCGATCAAGATTTGCTTTTCTGGAGTACCAAAAGCAAGCATAACGTCGTTATGAACATAAAGGCCCAAGGTATGGAATCCTAGGAAGAGGCTAGCCCAACTTAAATGAGATATGATAGCTTCCTTATGGTCTAACATTCTTGCCAATACATTATCTTCATTCTGTTCCGGATTGTAATCCCTAATGAAAAAATAGCTCCATGAGCAAAAGCCCCTGTCATGATGAACCCTGCAATGTATTGGTGATGAGTATATAAAGCAGCTTGAGTAGTAAAGTCTTGTGCTATGAATGCATAAGCAGGTAAAGAGTACATATGTTGAGCTACTAAGGAAGTAATAACCCCTAAGGAAGCTAGAGCAAGGCCTAATTGAAAATGAATCGAATTATTGATTGTATCATAAAGGCCTTTATGCCCACGTCCTAATCGACCCCCCGGAGGAGTATGTGCTTCTAAAAGATCTTTGATACTGTGCCCAATTCCGAAGTTAGTTCGATACATATGACCGGCAATGAGAAAAATAAATGCAATAGCTAAATGATGATGAGCAATATCGGTCAGCCACAAACTTTGTGTTTGTGGATGGAATCCCCCAAGAAGGGTCAGAATGGCAGTTCCCGCTCCTTGCGTGGTACCAAATAAATGATTACTCGAATCAGGATTTTGGGCATAAAGATTCCACTGACCCGTCAGAAGGGGACCCAACCCCTGGGGATAGGGTAATACATCTAAGAAATTATTCCATCGAACGTACTCCCCCCTGGATCCGGGAATAGCAACATGAACTAAATGTCCTGTCCAAGCCAAAGAACTTACTCCGAAAAGTCCTGACAAATGATGATTCAGACGAGATTCGGCGTTTTTGAACCACGAAAGGCTTGGCTTCCATTTTGGTTGTAGATGTAACCAACCCCCTATTAAGGATAGCGTAGAAAGAAATAATAGAAAAAGAGCTCCAGTATAAAGATCTTCATTGGTGCGCAATCCAATTGTATACCACCACTGATAAACCCCAGAATAAGCGATATTCACTGGACCGGCAGCACCTCCTCGAGTAAAGGCTTCCACGGCGGGTTGCCCAAAATGAGGATCCCAAATGGCATGAGCAATAGGTCTTACGTGTAAAGGATCCTTTATCCATGATTCAAAATTTCCTTGCCAAGCTACATGAAACAGATTCCCGGACGTCCATAGAAAGATTATTGCTAACTGCCCAAAGTGAAAGCAAAAATGTTCTGATAGAGACGTTCCTCAGTAATATCATCATGACTTTCGAAATCATGTGCGGTAGCAATACCAAACCAAATACGACGAGTAGTGGGGTCCTGAGCTAAGCCTTGGCTAAACCTGGGAAATCTTAATTCCATAATGCCTTTCAAATCCTCCTAGCCACTATCCTACTGCAATAATTCTCGCTAAGAAGAATGCCCATGTTGTGGCAATTCCACCCAGAAGGTAATGGGTTACTCCTACAGCACGTCCTTGTATAATGCTCAAGGCTCTAGGCTGAGTAGCAGGAGCAACTTTTAATTTGTTATGAGCCCAAACGATAGATTCAATGAGTTCTTGCCAATAACCACGGCCGCTGAATAAAAACATTAAACTGAAAGCCCAGACAAAATGAGCGCCTAAGAAAAAAAGACCATATGCAGATAATGAAGAACCATAAGACTGAATTACTTGGGATGCCTGTGCCCACAAGAAATCTCGAAGCCAACCATTAATCGTAATGGAACTCTGCGCAAAGTTTCCCCCTGTGATATGAGTTACTATCCCTTGATCACTTATAGTACCCCAAACATCCGACTGCATTTTCCAACTGAAATGGAAAATGACTACCGAAATAGAATTGTACATCCAGAATAGACCTAAGAAAACATGATCCCAGGCGGATACTTGACATGTTCCCCCTCGCCCAGGTCCGTCGCAAGGGAAGCGAAAGCCAAGATTTGCTTTATCAGGTATCAGACGGGAACTGCGAGCAAATAAAACACCTTTCAAAAGTATTAATACAGTCACATGGATGGTAAATGCGTGAATGTGATGGACTAAAAAATCCGCGGTTCCTAATGGAATAGGTAACAAAGCGACTTTGCCGCCTACAGCTACTAACTCGCCGCCTCCCCACGTTAAGCTGGTACTTGTTGTTGCACCAGGAGCTGTTACGCCAGGCGCGCCAGCATGGATATTTTGTATCCATTGAGCAAAGATGGGTTGTAATTGTATGGCGGTATCCGAAAACATATCTTGGGGACGGCCTAAAGCACTCATGGTATCATTATGAATGTACAAGCCAAAACTGTGAAAACCCAGAAATATACATACCCAGTTAAGGTGGGATATGATTGCATCGCGGTGTCTAAGGACGCGATCTAATAGATCGTTGTATCGAGTAGTTGGATCATAGTCTCTTACCATAAAAATGGCTGCATGTGCAGCAGCACCGACTATTAGAAATCCGCCAATCCACATGTGGTGTGTGAACAAGGAAAGTTGTGTACCATAGTCAGTAGCTAGGTATGGATAGGGGGGCATAGAGTACATATGATGAGCTACAACAATAGTTGTAGAGCCTAGCATAGCTAGGTTAAGAGATAATTGAGCATGCCATGACGTTGTTAGGATTTCATAGAGACCTTTATGGCCTTGTCCTGTAAATGGGCCCTTATGAGCCTCCAAAATATCTTTAAGTCCATGACCAATACCCCAATTGGTCCTATACATATGACCAGCGATCAGGAAAAGAATAGCAATAGCTAAATGATGGTGTGCAATATCGCTCAACCATAGACCACCGGTTATTGGATCTAGTCCTCCGCGAAAACTAAGAAATTCCGCATATTTGGACCAATTCAAGGTGAAAAAGGGGGTTGCTCCTTCGGCAAAACTAGGATAAAGTTGAGCCAAAAGGTCGCGATTCAAGATAAATTCATGAGGAAGTGGTATCTCTTTAGGATCAACCCCAGCGTCGAGAAATTGGTTAATCGGTAAAGATACATGGATTTGGTGTCCCGCCCAAGAAAGAGACCCAAGTCCTAATAACCCCGCTAAGTGGTGATTCAACATGGATTCTACATCTTGGAACCAGGCCAATTTGGGAGCGGCTTTGTGATAATGGAACCAACCGGCAAAAAGCATTAACGATGCAAAAATCAATGCACCAATTGCGGTACAATAGAGTTGTAATTCACTAGTTATTCCGGATGCTCGCCAAATCTGAAAAAAACCAGAGGTTATTTGGATTCCTCGGAAACCCCCGCCTACATCACCATTCAAAATTTCTTGTCCTACTATTGGCCAAACTACCTGAGCACTGGGTCCAATGTGAGTAGGATCGCTTAGCCATGCTTCATAATTGGAAAAACGGGCACCGTGGAAGTACATGCCACTCAACCAAAGAAAGATAATGGAGAGTTGGCCGAAATGAGCACTAAAGACTTTTCGGGAGATCTCCTCCAAATCACCGGTATGACTATCGAAATCGTGAGCATCAGCATGTAGGTTCCAGATCCAAGTGGTAGTATCGGGGCCCTTAGCTATTGTTCTTGAGAAATGCCCGGGTCTGGCCCATTCCTCAAAAGATGTTTTTACAGGATCCCTATCCACAGCAATTTTCACTTCTGGTTCCGACGGACGAATAATCATTAAGTCCTCCTCTTTCCGGACAAGACATACAAAGAGACCCGCCAACTGTCTTTTTATTGAATCTTTTAAAGATAGATATTATGATTAGTCCTTTTCTTTACTATCTACCGTCCTTCTATTTTTTTTTAGTTATTCACTGGAGCAATTATATATTGAAGTCAATCCGAGGCAAGTGTTCGGATCTATTATGACATAAGGATTAGGTGCCTAACGGACGTTGGTTATTCTGGAAAATTATTTCCCGACATAACAAAAAAATCTTTTTTTACGTTTTAATTTAAGAAGCTAGTGTATTTTTTTTCTGAGGGTATAAGCCCCTATCTACATCTACTTTCCTTGAGTGAGCATAATATAGATTTTTTGATTCGATTCCAAATTCCAAGATAACTCATTAGAATTATTAATAAGACCGTCCTGATATATTAGGTAGGAATATTTAGATTGCCGACTTTTATGTACTTTATTACTTCTGTTCCAGAGCCTATCCCTTTAGATTGCCGACTTTTATGTACTTTATTACTTCTGTTCCAGAGCCTATCCCTATTGCTTATCCTTATGAAATATGATATCAAATTGAAGGTAGAAGAAAGGGATATAATGAAATTCTTGATTTGATCTTCAACCAAACCACCCTTTTTATGAAAATGGAGAGTGGTCTTATTCAAATTCAAAGCGCTTCGTAATCTTTAACCAGTTCTGTGCTTCAATATAATTTCCTGGAGTAAGCGCTATAGCTTGTTTCCAATACTCAGCAGCTTGATCAAACCAAGCTTCCGCAATTTCCGAATCGCCCTGTAGAATGGCCTGTTCTCCTCGGTCGGAATAGGCAGTTCCTTTCCCTAGAACCGTACTTGAGAGTTTCCTACCTCATACGGCTCAGAAATTGCTATATTAATTTCCCCTATCTTAACTGAATTCGATTTATCAAAAATCAATCCAATTTCTTCTTGGGTTAAGCAGAAGAAGTTAATTACCTAAGTTTCAAACCCTAATTTTGATCAATAATCAGTTTGATCTTTTCTCCCACCTTCAGAAGAATGAAGCATAGATAGACCTATATACTTCGTTCGAATTTTCTGAAAGGTAACTATCTCGGTTTCGTTTCTTTCATATATGAAATTTCTATAGAATCCTGGAAAAAGACCTTTTTCCATAAGAAAGAAAAAAGAACTTACTATCTTTGGGATCTGATACTACACCGCTGCTTAATCCCTTAGTGGATCGGCTTTATTACATAAGCGGATTCCTAAATTTTGTCCCATATCGTGGTATAATGAAGCAGTTTTTTTTAGTTGTATCGACCCAGTCGCTCACTAATTGATCTTTACGGTGTTTTTTCTATCAATTTCAGCTTTATCCATAGAATAGTAGTATAGGCTCTACTTTCTTCCTATTTTTATTCTCGTGAAGTGTCCTTCCTTCCTACAGCTGATAGGGTAAAATCGTTGTTTTGACGATCCCTATGTAGAAAGCCCTCTTTTCTAGTATTCACTAGAAAATTTCCTCCTTTCTTTTTTTTTTCTTCTTTCTATAGTGGAGATAGTCGCACGTAATGACAGATCACGGCCATATTATTAAAAGCTTGTGGTAAGAAGGGGTTTCGTTCTAGCGCCCGGAAATAATATTCCAAAGCCTTTGTATGCTCTCCATTGCTTGTGTGTATAAGGCCTATGTTATATAGTATATAACTTCGATCATAGGGATCAATTTCTAGTCGCGTAGCTTCATAATAATTCTGCAAAGCTTCCGCATAATTTCCTTCGGATTGAGCCAACATCCGTTACGGTCGTTCATTCTATTCAAATCAAAAAATCTCCGTTCCAAAACCGTACATGAGGTTTTCATCTCATACGGCTTCTCCCTTCTATACTCTCATACGGCTTCTCTCTTCTATACATAGTACTAAGCGAAAAATCTATAGAATAAAAATAGAATTAGTCCCATCTCATTATGGACCGAAGGGGGCTGGTATTTTTCCAAGAAATCTCTAGCCAACCTTTCCCCAAGAGGTTTTTCTTAACACCAATGAATTATATTAATGCTAGAGGAAAACGATAGCTCCAAGAATTTCTTTGTTCTCAACGCCTCCTATTTAGAGGAATTAGCCACTTCAACGACCTTTGATGGTTATAAGGGTATCCAAAGTACAAACCTGATGGTTGTTTGTTATCCCAACCATTCTTCCCAACCCTGATACCAATCAGGAAAGGGCTAATTTCTAACAAAGTTTTTCTCTTGTTGATTCCTATTTCGTGGTGTAGTGCTTTTCTCCCCTATGCCGCCTATTGGTACTAGTAGAGTCGGATTGGCCTGTAATACAGAACCTATCCTGTAGGTGTAACCTTTCGCTCAATACTCAAATCTACAATTGAAGCATCTGAGGCCACATCAATCGAGGATACACGACAGAAGGAATTGTTAGTTCACCTCACCTTCCCCAAGCGCGGGTTTCCTTTACTAATTTTGTTCTCTCTATGCGAACCCTCTCTCTTTCTCGTAAGAATGAGATATAGGTAGCGCTAAAAAAAAGAGTCAAATCGCACCATCTCTATAATAAGTAAATGCCCTTTTTTCCCCGGAGGTTGTCGGAATTATTTGCAATAAAATATTGGCTACAATCGAGGAGGTCTTATCAATAAAATTTCCATTTATACGGGATCTAGGCATAATTCCCAACCCATTCTATATAGAATTCTTTTCATTCTATCACAAAATAACATAAAAACAAAACATTCGATTCTTATAAATTGATCCATATGCTCTAAACGGGTAAGAGAGGTATGGATTTTCCGCTCAGCTCAAATTGTCTCCTTTTCCTTCTGTTTGGACAAGAAGAGATATGAAATATTTGACTAAGACTGGATTTCATTCCACTTTCCTTTTTCTCAACAACAACTTCTCTGATCAGCTATTTCGCGTTTTCAAAGTCATTAATTGCCCCATACCCCTTTTATATTTAGATTGTATGGCGTAATGTACCTTATGCAAATAGAATTCTAGGGTTCCTTTATTTTCTTATGGAATAAGAAGAATTCTTCCATTCTCTTTTTATTTTGGTTTTCCCCAAAGAAAAACTTTTCGAGGGAGCTGAATTCCTAGTAAAAAAATACAGGATCCTTCCACTTAGATGTAGATGAAAAGGAATTTTTCTCCACTCCAATAGAGCCATGGAATTCCCGAGCCGTTGTGGCTGTACCTGTACTGCAGGAATACGAAAACTCGCTATTCACTCAGTTTATTTTCCATAATAAGATTATGTAGGAGAGATGGCCGAGCGGTTCAAGGCGTAGCATTGGAACTGCTATGTAGACTTTTGTTTACCGAGGGTTCGAATCCCTCTCTTTCCGTTTCTCTTAATTCATCAATGTTAGCGATCACAATGTATCAAATTAAATAACAATTTATTCCAACAATAATACCTTTAATTTAATTAATAGAAATTCTCTATAGCAAATTACTGTGGTATATAAAATACACATCGAGGAAATAACAAAAAAGAAAAAAGGATCCTAGGGTTAATCTATTTCTGCTAGGTGAACGGGAAAATACGAATGAAGAGCCTTAGGTCGATTTAGTTCGGGGAAAGGGGAAGGGGAAAAAAATTCTATGAACCTTTCCTTTTTTCGTTAAGTTCAAGTCTGGCGAGAATAATATTCTACAACTAACAACTCATTTATTTTGAGACCGACCCACTTCCTATCTAGAATTTTTTTTACTAGTCCTTTATATTGCAATGTGTCAACCGTCAAATGCTTTGGTAATTTGCCCGGATCGGATGAAGCAATATAATTTTGAACCAAACGTTTTGATCGTTGGTTATCCTTCGTAGTAATAATATCTCGGGGTTTGCAACGAAAGCTTGGTATATCAACTATACGACCATTAACTAAAATATGTCTATGGTTAACTAATTGTCGGGCCCCAGGAATGGTTGAAGCCATACCCAATCGAAAAAGGATATTATCCAAACGCATTTCAAGTAATTGTAGTAAAACCTGACCTGTGGATCTTTTTGCTTTTCCAGCGATATGTACATATCTAAGTAATTGTCTTTCTGTCAGACCATAATGAAAACGCAATTTCTGTTTTTCTTGAAGACGGATACGATATTGCTCTTTTTTCCCAGAATGGAATTTCTTTTTCTGATTACTTCCGGATTTAGGCGTTTTTCTAGTGAGTCCTGGTAAAGCTCCCAGACGGCGTATTTTTTTTAAACGAGGCCCTCGATAACGGGACATGAAGACTCCTTTTTTATTTTATTGAAATTTCATTTTACACAATAAATTTCGTTCTATTTACATTACAGAATACAGCGAAATTCAAACAGAATTAAACTAAAGGATAAACAGAGTAAAATCTACTCAAAGTAACACAAAAAATGGAATTTCATCAACATCTGGATTTTTTGTATATATATTATTTATTTTTATGCTTTGTATCTAGCAAAAATGTAAGGTAAAACGACATAATAGACCCTGGATTCTTAATTCGGAGAAAAAGAGAAATTCTTGTTCATGGAACATCGATAGAAAAAAAAAGCCGACTATCGGATTTGAACCGATGACCCTCGCATTACAAATGCGATGCTCTAACCTCTGAGCTAAGTGGGCTTACATAACAGAAATAGTGTAACAAATAAAAATATATATAGGGAATCTGTAAAATGTCAGATCTTAATTATTAATCTTAGTTATTAACTAGTTCTAAATTGGAAGTTCCACTTAGAAAAAAAAATACTAGAATTTCATAAAGATAAAGTTAGCTTGATATGCTTAACTAAATTATATTCTTAAATAGGATTATAGAATTTATTGAACTTTCTTTTTATTTCTCTAATTCGCAAATGGATTTTTCTAATAGAATCTATTCCAAATTCTATATTGAATTGGATTTCAGATATTTTCAATTTGATATGTCTCGGACGAATAATCTAATACATAGAAAAGAAGAATATATATGAATAATATAATAAAGAGAAAATGCCAATCTCTTGGCATTTTCATTTGATCATTATATACATTTTTGAGATATTTTGTTTTTTTTTTATTTGTTAATAATTTAAGGATAAGGATAAATAGTTCACTAAGGAGAAGATAGAATCATAGCAAATGAAATTTCTAATTCAGCTTAGAAAAAAAGAACGAATATCAAGCGTTATAGTATGATTTGGAATACTCTAAAAAAGGAAGGAGGGAGGCGGGAGAGAGAAAAACTTTTGGATATATTCATTCCGATTGAATTGCAAATATATCAACGATAAAATCAATTCAATTCTGAATTGCAATAAGCGAGCGGGGTGTCTCAAATAGAGATGAGTTGCTAGACTACGTCGAATAATGAATTCAATGATTCAAAAAAAACTAAAAGATGGATGGATTAAATTATACAAGGAATCCTGGTTGAAAAGAAAAGTAAAATGGGGATATGGCGAAATCGGTAGACGCTACGGACTTGATTGTATTGAGCCTTGGTATGGAAACCTGCTAAGTGGTAACTTCCAAATTCAGAGAAACCCTGGAATGAAAAATGGGCAATCCTGAGCCAAATCCCTTTTTTGAAAAAACAATTGGTTCTCAAACTAGAACCCAAAGGAAAAGGATAGGTGCAGAGACTCAATGGAAGCTGTTCTAACGAATCGAAGTAATAACGATTAATCACAGAACCCATATTATAATATAGGTTCTTTATTTTATTTTATTTTTAGAATGAAATTTGGAAGGATTATGAAGAGGTATAGAAAATTCATAATTTTTTTAGAATTATTGTGAATCTATTCCAATCGAATATTGAGTAATCAAATCCTTCAATTCATTGTTTTCGAGATCTTTTAAAAAGTGGATTAATCGGACGAGGATAAAGAGAGAGTCCCATTCTACATGTCAATACTGACAACAATGAAATTTCTAGTAAAAGGAAAATCCGTCGACTTTATAAGTCGTGAGGGTTCAAGTCCCTCTATCCCCAAACCCTCTTTTATTCCCTAACCATAGTTGTTATCCTTTTTTTCTTTTATCAATGGGTTTAAGATTCACTAGCTTTCTCATTCTACTCTTTCACAAAGGAGTGCGACAAGAACTCAATGAATCTTATGCTATTCATTAAATAGATGATTTCTTTTTTATTTCTTTTTTTTATTTATTAGAGTAGAGTATCGGAAAGGAATCTCGATTATTAATTCGATTTTTTTAAGTATTATTAAGTAAGCCATCCACAATGCATAGGACTACCCCTCCCCATTTCCTAATTTTGAATGGAATACTTTATTGATTTTTTAGTCCCTTTAATTGACATAGATGCAAATACTTTACTAAGATGATGCACAAGAAAGGGTCAGGATAGCTCAGTTGGTAGAGCAGAGGACTGAAAATCCTCGTGTCACCAGTTCAAATCTGGTTCCTGGCACAGAAAAAAAGGATCTACCGAATAGATTCCAAATATTTTGAGATGGATTGGGGTAAATATTCATTAAAAATCTACTTAGTCTAGAGTTAAGTAGATAAAGTCTAGAGTTAAGTAGATAAATCTCTAGAGTAAGTAGATAAATCTCTAAACACTTCTTTTTCTTTTGAAAATAAAAAAGGGTTCAAATCTCTGGTTCTTTTCTTTATGGTATAGAAAGAGGTGAGATTAGGTGCCCTTTTCTTCATTTTGCATTTCTTATTAATTTTTATTTTGTATGCCGCTATTCTGAAGAATATTTTTTTTATTTTTGCTTATCCTACTTTCCTAGTTGTTCTAAGTAATATGCGCGGTACAAAGTTCGTGGTAGGAACTTCTTTGAGTCATTGTATTTTTCTGTTCATACGAAGGAAACAAATATGTGATTTTCCAAATTGGAAAATAGAAATGAAGCCCTTTTTGTTCAGTCTATCTGGACCTTTTTGTATAATAGGAATTAATTAGAATATTTTATTCTAAGTATTTCGTTTCGTCTAGGAACAGAACCTCAAAATATTCCTTGACTTAAATAAAATCAGGAATTGTGTTGTATAAGTGAACATGAATTTATTATCACTCAATGAGCATCTTGTATTTCATAGAAATTGGGGGTTATATAGTCCTTACGTAAGGGCCAGCCTATCCAACTTTCAGGCATTAAGATACGTTTAAGACGTGGATGATTATCATAAGAAATTCCCACCATATCATAAGATTCGCGTTCTTGAAAATCGGCACTTCTCCAAACCCAGAAGACAGATGGGATTCTAGGATTATCCTTTTGGGCAAAGACTTTTATGCATACCTCTTCTGGGTTATCTATACCATACTGTATTCTCGTAAGATGATACACGCTAGCTAAAGATCCACCGGGTGCTACGTCATAAGCACATTGGGAACGTAAATAATTGTAACCATATACATATAAAATGACAGCAATGGAATCCCAATCCCCTGCTTTTATTTGTAAAGTCTCGACTCCTCGATGATCGAAGCCCAAAGACCTATGAACCACGTCATGTTTAACTAGCCAATTAGATAACCAACCCTGCTGCATTGTCTTGATCTCTCCCCCTTTGTATAAATATTTCACATTTCAAATGCAAGTTTGAAAGATTGCACTGCTCTTTCTTTTTCTGCACAAAAGAACCCCTCCTAATTCACTAATTTGTAGGAAGATACTGAACTTTTGGATTTGAAAAAAGTTTCAGAAGATATATCTAAAGTAGATGGTGATTGATAGAGCAATTCTTGTTCGTAAGTTCCAGTGTGAGTACTGCGCCGAACATAAAGTTTGTGACGGGTAGTAAAAGATCTATTTTTCTTTTGACTTTGACATAGAGTTCGATCCTCAATTATTTCTCGCGCTATCTTCTTACGAAGTTTTGTTAGGGCATCTATAACAGCCTCTGGTTTAGGCGGGCAACCCGGCAGGTAGACGTCCACAGGAATTAACTTATCAACTCCTCGAACAGTACTATAGGAATCTGTACTGAACATGCCCCTGTAATAGTACAGGCTCCCATAGCAATGACGTATTTCGGTTCAGGCATTTGCTCATATAATCGCACTAAAGATGGAGCCATTTTCATTGTTACCGTACCAGCTGTTAAAATTAGGTCCGCTTGTCTAGGACTTGATCTTGGTACCAATCCATAACGATCAAAGTCGAATCGTGAGCCTATTAATGAAGCAAATTCAATGAAACAACAACTGGTACCATATAGAAGGGGCCATAAACTTGAGAGTCTTGACCAATTCGAAAGATCATTTGGTGTAGTTGAAATAACGGAATTAGAACTTGTTTGGTCGAGTAACGGAAACTCAATCAAACTCATAATTGTCTCAATGGAATCTTTTTTCTTTTTTTTTTTTTTTTTTTTTTTTTTTCTGAATATTCAGTTAAACCAAACCAACAACTAGGATAAGCCAAAAATGAAAGCTTCGATAAAAACGGATACAAATACGGAAATCATTGCCCAAGTTTAATAAAGATATAAAACGAGAATGATTGTCTAAAAGTGTACATAAGATAAAAAAAAAGTTGTTGCAGAGGGAAATATATATAAATCAAATTTTGTGAAAATGAATTTCTAAATAATGATTCAGAGAATGAGTTTTTGAAAAAAAACTTTAGGGATATTGTCATGACCCAGAAATAGGGAATTCCTGAAGGGACAGGTCCGCAGGCCCACGAGCACGGGCGCCGCCCCCCTGGCACAAGGCGCCCCCCGCCGTCGCCTCCTCCCTTCCGCGGATTCTTCGGCAATTAATTCGGGAATAAAGGAGGAAAATATCTAGGATTATCTTTAGGCGTTTTTGGTGTGCAAGGGGATATCTCATCTATAAGGGAGACCCTTATTAGGAAATAAATAAATAGGATATGCTTGTAAAGGTATTCCAATCTATAAGGAAACCTTTATAGAGATTGCTTGAGATACAAGTCCCACTAGTCGGGCTATAAAAGTAAGTGGTCCGTAATCTTTCGGGGCAACAAGCAAATAAAGAAATTTATCCCAATCTCCCGCTCCCCTCTCCCTTCGCGGCGCCCCCGCCCCACGTCCGCCCGCTGCCGCTGCGCCGCGCCAGAAAACCGTGCGCTGCCGCTGGCGGCCGCCGTCGCCACCACCTCCCCCTCGTCATCCTCTCCTCCCATTTCCCGATTCACGTGTCGGTTCCGGCCCAATCTAGCGGGTTCGGATACACTGGTATCCGAGACCACTACGATCCACCCACCACCATGGATAGCTTAATTGAAGAAGCTGCCGAAGAGCTTGGGAGACCAGTTTGCGGATTCGACGGCGAGGATCGACACGCGTTGAACAAGTTGCTATCCTCTCGGGCATCCGATCCGCGGCGACCAAGCGCCGTCAACAACTTCAGGAGGTTGATCTTGCCATGAAGACGCCGCTGGAGACGACAGCCCGCGACTTCATCAAGAAGCGGACCGACGGCAAGCGTAATCAGGATGATCAAGTCACCGCGGACGATCTCCGAGAAGCCGATGAAGGGCTACCCGCGTAGGCCGAACCAGCCAGGGCGCCACCCTGGGGGCGCATGCGCCTTCCACCCCTCCGGTGGACACCTTCCCGTGTCTCGCCCTCGCTTGCACAAGCTGTCCTTCCCACGTATGATGGCAAGGAGGATCCTCTCCCCATGGATCAACCGCCGCGAGCAATTCTTCACGGACAAGGTGCGCCAAAGAACAGAACAAGTCCGGTATGCTTCCTATCATCTCCGCGGGAGCACAAGAATGGTACATGAGGCTGCCCCAGAGAAACCAATGGCAGATTGGGCAAAGTTTCGCAAGAGATGTCAACGAGCGCCGCCCAACTGAACGGGCGGAACTGGGCCGGGTGAGTGGGCATCGCCGAGGAAGACAGTAACCGCCGACGAGTACACGGAGCAGTTCCCGGCACACGCCGCACGCGGCAGCCACCTCGGCGACAAGCAGCAGTGAACATCTACACGGCGGATTGGGCGAACCGCCAAGACGGACGTCGAGATGCAGATCCTAAGGACATGGAGGCTGCCATGTCTCGCCAGGGCGTACGAGCGACGCCTCGCCATCCTCTACAACACCGGCAAGCCAGCACCGGTGAAGGGCAGGGCGCCCGCACCTGCGGCACTACTGGCCGCCCCCCAGGCGCCCCTCCGTCGGCGACATCAGCAACGTCTCGGCCGTTCAAACGGCTGACACCGGAGGAGATGACGGAGCGACGCAAGGCGGGACTCTGCTTCAACTGTGACGAGCCGTTTACACGGGGTCACAAGTGCAAGCACCTCTTCGACATCACGGTCCTCAACGACTACACCGACGACTCGACGAACGTCTCACTGGCGGACGTCAAAGAGGAGCTAGCCGACTTGAAGGTCCCGCCGGGACCCGACTCCCGATGCGTGGTGCTCATTCTCTATACCTCGTCGGTATGATCTCAGGCACAGGCGTCAACATCATCGTCGACTCGGGAGCAACGCACAACTACATCGACCCCGCGTGGTGACCACGGCAGCCTCGGACTTCGGCCGGTCGCGTGTGCTGATCACCACCGGCACCGGCACCATTTCGACATGCTGGGCTGCCACCTTCGAGGTGCCACTACGCCGACGCCAGCACCTTCGACATCGACGCCACGCCATGCCATCGGGAAACGACGCCGACGTCATCCTTGGCATGCCTTGGCTGGCAAGCTTGGGACGAGTGACGTGGGACTTCGCGACACACGAGCTGCAGTACTACCGTGACGGCCGCCCGAGCACGTTCACGTCGGCTCCACCTCCTCAGCGTGGAGGCCGCCCCGCCCCCGCCCGCCAGGTCGGGCATCTTCGACGGCGTCGCGGACACTTCCCTCTCGGCTTGGGAAACGTTCGAGGCATGCTGCGGCGCTTGGACCTCTACGACACGCCCATCTGGCGTCTTCGTCCAGCTCCGACGGCGACAATCGAGGACCAGCACCTACGCCGGATCGCCCTCGACGTCACCACGGGCGACGCCGTGTAACACCCTAGGTGTTAAGCACCTTGAAAGCATAATCATCATTTCATGCATGATCATGTTACTAGTGACATTCACTTTGATTTGACTTCATTTCATACTTGTTTGATCTAGCTACTATAAGATCTTAGCTCTAATGTGGTTTTGGACCTAGATTGTGCCTAGATATATTTTTGACATAATTTAGGACCATGTTTGAGCTTGAGTTTCAATTTAGAAAATTTTTATAAATCTGCCCTAGAGCTTCAAACCTCTTTTGAGTCATTTTGAAACTCTTTTCAAAAAGTGCAAGTTAGAGTTGTTTCCAGCAAAAGTTTTCTATATATGAAGTGTAGTACTTTTTATATAGATCAAAAAGTCCTTTACGAGTTTCTTGTGAAAAGGTGTGCAAGTGGTTCAAATAGTGCCCAACAGTTTGGGTCAAATTTGATTTGAATTCAAACTCTTTTTTTTGAGTTGATGTGGCTGACCTTGCTGTTTTTAATTTTTATCTCCTAATCTAGGCCGAACTAGAAAAAGTTCATATTGAGAGTTTTGTAGCTTATGAAATTCTCTACAAAATTGCTGTTTTGAGTTTTTCCAAATTCTGCACGAATCTCGATGTATAGAGCAAAAACCGAGGCAATGTCAGAAAACAGGGGAGGGGGGACCTATCGGCCGGCTCCCGGCCGACACCGCCGTGACGACGTGTGGCGCGCGCGAACGCCGATGTATGGCTCGGATTGCGCGCGCCCATACCTTTGCGCCCCAAGATATAAAGGACGGGCGACGCTTTGCCTAGCCCTAGCCCCATTCCGCGCGCCGCTTGCCCGCCAGAAGCCGCGAGAAACGCCGCCGCACCGCCACCGCCGATCCCGCGCGCCGCCCGTGTTCGCCGTTGCCACCGCACCAATCCACCCCAAAACGAATCCCTAGCTCCGTCATGAGCTGCTCTACCTAAAGCTATCGTCGAATCGAGGTAAAAGCCGAGGTATTGTTGCATTTCTTAAGCGCAATCACTAGAAACAGGTTTAGAACCCATCTCTAATAACGGCGCTAGAAATGCGCCGTTGACATTCCTAAGTGAAACCACCGTGTCGGTGATAACACTAGGCACATCAACGGTGATAGATCTTGCCTAAGAAGATATTCATCATCAAAGCGCATGGATCTATCATTGTAGCATTTCACCCGAAGTATTCGGGTATCGTTATTTATATTTTCCCAAAGGAAGGCATGGTGGAAAAGGATCTAATAGAGACATGAATAGGATAACATGACTATGTAATGGACCAATGCTCATAACAGGGATATAAAGGAACGGTAAAGGGATAACTTGACACACTCACGTAAGCCAAACTCAAGGATAAAGATAAATAAGGAATAAAGAAAGACCTAAGTGGAGCATACTGATTCTAGTCATGGTTGTGCATAGAACCGGTTGATAGTCGTGCAACACGCATGAGCAGGAGGTCGGAGCCGAGAATGAAATGGACGGGGAGACCTCCCGGAGCATCCGCCCTAATGGAAGGCATTTACGAACTCCTACAAAGACACACGAGCGTGGGGGATTTCAAGGGGACGGTCAAGGCTTGTCACGACCAAGCCGCCTACCCCCTCAACCGTGGCATGCACTCATATTCGAAGGATACCGGCATCCGGACACCACGCCCGCATACTAGGACACTACTCATGTCCCCCATGGCCCCCACCCTACGGATGGACGGAATAGGACACGCGAGCAAGCCCCGAAGGACACAACGAACCGCCATACAAAGACAATCCCGACACTACCCAATTATATTGCATGAATGGTTTAAGCATAAAGTTCTATATGACGATATCACAACATAGAAACTATAGACTAGTTCATGTGTCATGATCATGTCAAGAACAACATGTTAGATCATAGGATAAATCACGAGGTATAGAAATAACATGAAGACTCTAATCCTAATGCACAACCAAGATAAGATAAGAGCAAGGCTTTGGAAGAATACCATAGAAAGTTTTATTCCCGGAATCCATCTTCCAAGGAGCCAAGCCCTCCTTGATAGCTTTGCCTAGCTCCACATCCTAAACTACTAATCCTACTAAGAAGAGGAAGAAGAAGAAGTAGAAGAAGAAGAAGAAGAAAGGGAGAAGAAGAAGAAGAAGAAGAAGAAGAAGAAAGGGAGAAGAAGAAGAAGAAGAAGAAGAAGAAGAAGAGAGAGACTACATTGTGAGGTGTGTGTTACAAGTGAGGGAGTGCCCATCTATTTATAGGACCTTCACCATGGGATCCTATCTTGGCTAAGCCATTTGGTACTAATCCCATGGCCGTCTTTCGGGCAAGCAAACACCGCCTCCCGGACTTTTTGTCGGTCGAGATGGGCCACCGGGGCGAAGATGGGCCGTTTTTGGCCTCGCGCGAGGGTGCGGCGCACCCTAAGGTGCGCGCGCGCACCAATATGGTCACCGTTTGGGCTGGAACTTTGCATGAGCACGTGGGCCTCGGAGTTAGCTTCGTTTCGAGTATTCGATTCGCTGAAACCGATTTCGTATGAGAAAGTTATACCCAAAATATTGAACCCATGTCCCGCGGCCCGTTTATCATTTCATGTTGGATTCGCCCTCGACCTCTTGGGCTTGTGTTTGGATATTGATATTTTATGGGCTTTTCTCCTCTCTTCTCCTTGCTTTGCTTATGTCCATTTAGGGCCTTGTTATCTTTCCTTTGCTTTTTGGCCCAATTCTGCGTGTTTGGTCAATTTCTCCCTTGGGCTTGATGTTCTTCAGAATGCGCTTCCAGGAGGCGCCTTTTTGGTACATTTTTCACTTGTTTCTTATATAAATCTGCATAATAATAATTTGGACACTACAAGTGGAAATATGTCAATAATAAATGTATATGTGTGTAGTAAGGTATAGTTTCACCCCTTATTGGTAGAATGTTGATGTTAAAAATATGTCGTTGGTGACCGTCAACGTGTATCGAGCCCTAACTCGCATCGCCGCCGCCACGGGCGAAGTCCGCCATGGCCGCCGTTGGGGCAAGCTCGTGTTCGAGCTGTTTTAGGTCGTGTTTAGGTCTTTCTTTCATGTGTTCTAGCTTCGTCTAGATGTGCTAGAGCTTCCAAGCTAGATGGATGAGTGAAGTACGCCGTCGTTTTGCGGCCGACGCGCCGCCGCCGCCGCGGTGCCCGTCGCGCCGCCGCCGTTGCCCGCGACGGTTTGTCGCCGTAGTTGTCTCCGCTGAGCTCGAGACCACCGCGTGCATGTCACCCTTGAGTCTAGCCAAGTCGAGAACGAGGTTTAGGTCGCTCGGGCCGAGCACCGAACGGACAGACCGCCGCCGTCGCCGCCGCCGAGCCGCCGCCGCCGCCGCTGCCGTTTCCGCCCATTCCAGGCAAACCAAGGGCACCTATGAGTCCGTCTCGCCGAGTAGAATCGATTTGACTAGCTGGGTTGCGTGGTTTGGTCATCGCCGGCGAAGATCCGCCGCACCCGCCGCGCTCTGCTCCGTGTTGCTGACACGCCGCCCCACGCGATTTTCTTTTTCTTTTATCTTTTCTGTTTTGCTAGTTTTGTTTGAAAAGCTTAGAAAATTCATAACTTGGTCATTTTGATGAATTCTTGAGTGAGACAAATTTTGCAATGCTTGTTAGATGATAAGCTACAGTATAAAAATATGAAACCTTATTTTCTGATAACTTTTATATAGAGTTTTATTTATGACGATAAATGCATGGAAAATGAGAAAATTCATATCTTTTAATTGGTGCAAGATAAAAATATGCTTCCTGTACAAAATGTTCTTGGTTTTGTGAGTAGAGTCCAGGAAAAATATCATGCATGGTATGTTCTGTAGAAGAAATGTGATTTTCTAGTTATGTGCTATTTTCAATGTGATCTTTGGAAATTCATAGAAAAATAACTACTAGGGTTTTGGATGTGAGACTTGGGATGTTTGGTTTTGATAGGTTTTAGAAGCTTGTCATACTCAGAAATCTATTGTCTGGCACTTTTCATAATACAAAGTATTTTCATGCATAGATTTAGTGCTATCTTGCCATTTTTGTGTAGGGCTGTATATGCATGATCTTGCCATGAAATTTTTATGGTAGCTGTTGTATGTGTCAGTAAGATGCTCTGGTAGTTTTTGTAGATTTTTCTCAAGTAGTTATGTATTTATCATATTTATGTTGCACAGAAAATAGCCTAGAAATGCATGTTTAGATTAAGGTATTGTGTTTTGTTTGGGTTACTAATTGTTTCTAGCATGAATAGGACCTGTTAGTATGTTTAGTTGGATAGTCTCATCTGTTTTGTCAATTTATTATTCCTAGCATTTATATAATTATAGTGTGCATGTGTAGTGGATATTAGGGCATTTCATTTTATGTGCTTTAATTTATCTTTTGGCTTCTTCAGTAGATTTATTTGGTAGGTAATGACTTGGTTTACTGCTGGTCAAGTTTGATAAGGTTTGCATGAGTAGTTTGCAAATTATGGTGGTTGTATGTGCTGAAATGAGTTAGAAACAGAGCCTCTGTTTTTCTGTTTTTTGAGGCTGTTAATGTCAGATTCAGGTCAGGGTGGTATGGAATGTTTTGTAGGAAATTTCGTTAGCTTTCTATAGAGTATTTGTTCACTGAATTTGGAGTTGTAGAACTCTCTGTAGGACTGTTTTAGTGATAGCATGTCTAGCTGCCATTTTCTAGAGATTAGTGAGTTAGGGTGTTTGCTTGATGTAGATTAGTAGGATCTCTTGTGTGGTTTTAATTGTGTTTCTATGGAAAAGATATCCACTTACTAATAGCATGCATCATGAAGCATTCATCCATCATCCAAATCTTATTTCGTGCAAGTCTTTAATTATTTAATTGTAACCATTTTTTTTTCTCCATCATATGCATCATCTCAGGATCGGGAGAGGTGATAGAGGAGCTGATTGAGGAGCAGACCGGGGAGCTTCACCACCTCGGAGTCCAGCCGAAGAGGTCACCGGAGGAGAAGAGTCGACCGTCGAGCTTCCCGAGTGCCCGAGCACGTGCGTGTTACGTTCTGCGAGGAGGCAAGCCCCTGAGCATTCTCGCCTTTCCTATTCTTCCAAATTAATATGACTTGAGTCTTTTATATGTTTCATGCATTAAGTTTAGGAAAATGGTTGAAACCATTGATGCATTGAGATCCTTGTTGAAAGTTGCCCTATCCTATGTAGAGATCTAGGTTAATGCTCATATCATGATTGCAGTAGACAGTGATTCCGGTCACTTGAGGAAATGTTGTGAACAATCACATGGGTGATTATCAAGCTGCTGCTGATAATTGGTTAATAAAACATGTGAGATTGGATGGATATTGTGGTCTTTCCATCCAGTCAATTAAGGACTTATCCTTTGTCGGAATGTAGTCGGAAGTTGAACGCACCTGTCATATAGTAGGCTCCGCCGGTCGTGAGCCGCGAAGCTCGTGGGAATGTTAGGGGCCGGCTTTGCATGTTTGACGCTCCTCCTTTGGCGTGGTAGGTTGGGATTGATTGGGCGCAAGAAGATGCGCGCACTGGCGTCGTTCTTCGTTCTTTGCGCTCACTTGGTGGCCCGAGAAGGAGGGGGTAGCCGGGGACCGAGACTTTACGCCCCCTAACGTCCCGGGAGTGATTGGGTCCGTCTTTGCAAAGTAGATCCGGTTTATGTCGTGGTATTCGCCACTGGTTTGTCAAATCGATTCGAATCGTCATCTCTCCCGGTCGGTGAGAACCCGGGTTGCGTCCACGACATCGTAGTCTTAACTATTACAATATATGTTATATTATCATGTTCTTTATTTGTTATAATATTGATCAAGTTACTTATGTGTTATTTATTCTCTTGAGCAATGATTAATCTTGACTACACAGGACCTACAGCTTATATTTAAATAAGTAACCTTTTAACTTGGAAAAATACAAGTAGCATGTGTAGGCTCACTAATCAACTTTATTTTGGAAATTAAATGTGAGTCGGCTGAACCCCGGATAAAGCCTAGCATACTCCTTGGAGTCTTTTATTTTATTTTGTCGGGTAAGTCTAGCTGAGTATTTTGTTCTCGTGGTTTTATTCCCGTTGTTGCAGGTGAGCATTTGTACACCATGGGTACTTGTAAGACTTGTTTGTTTTCTGTCGATGAAGAGTAAGGCGAGGGCAAGGCAATTCCATATCCCCGTCTCATCTTTGTTGCGGGGTTGACTATCTCGACACTATTTTATCTTTGTTTTCGCTAAAGACTATTTGGTTTTCAAAAACTACGCTTCCGTACTTGAACCTGAGTTTGTAATAATTTATACATCGTGACTCGATACTTAATATATGTCGAATTTGGTTTGAAATACTGCGGATTTTACTACCGAGCTCAACGATCCTGTTGTGTTGTTGATGAGTTTGAAATCACTCGAGATTTTCGGAATACCGGGTTTATATGGACTGAAGTGTAGACTGCGATTGCCTCGGTAATTGCGAATTATACTTGATTTCTTATAAATTGGTCGGCTCGTCACACGCCGCACCCGGCATGGACTTCGAGGACGGCCTCCTCCTCTTCGATGGCGCTTCTACCTTCCGGCTTCCTCTCCACCGCTTCTGCACCCTCTTTGGAGGCCTTGCTTCAAGGCGGAGTTCGCAGACGAACCTCCTCGCCGTGGGAGCCTACACAACGGAGCCAACTACAGCCTGCACCGACCGCCATCCTGTTGGGCGGCATGTGGTCGCGGGCGCCACCACGCCGGCCCGGCCAGGGTCGTCTTCCTCGACGGCATGGATCGCCTCTTCCTCACTATCGACAACATCCACATCGCCACGATGCGAGAGAGGGCACCCACCAGCTCTCGCCCTCTCTGTACGACGTTGGCTTCTTCATGTACGGTCACGATGTTGAACTTGGTTGCCACTCCTCCTACTCGCGCGACATCACCATCTGGCGCCTCCTTCCGCTCTTCTTCCAACGCTCCTCCCAATGAGTGTTTCTTGTTCTGGAGAGCCCACCCCGCGACATGGTGCATCGGCACCTTGAGGTGGGTGTTCCAAGGGAGCTCCCCTCGGGCGGCCCGCCGACAGACAGCATCACGACAGGGATGTGCTGTCCACCAGTACATTTAACCACGGCTACATCGACAACCTTCACTACCTCCCGGAGTTTGCTCCAAAGCGAACCGGGGAGAACATGATCCTAAGGAACCCGGTGGAAGGAAGATTGGTACCGCGGGCCGAGCTCATCATGACAGGGCAGGTGACCTCCACCCGTGTGTGACCGAATGGACTTTTTATCCAAAGGCGAGGACGCGCCGGTCGGAGAAGGGGGGAAGATGTCATGACCCAGGAAATAGGGCCTGAAGGACAGGTCCGCCAGCCCACGGAGCACAAAGCGCCCCCTCGGGCTCGCGCCCCGCCGTCTCCTCCCTTCCGCGGATTCTTCGGCAATTAATTCGGGAATAAAGGAGGAAAATATCTAGGATTATCTTTAGGCGTTTTGGTGTGCAAGGGGATATCTCAACTATAAGGTAGACCCTTATTAGGAAATAAATAAATAGGATATGCTTGTAAAAGGTATTCCAATCTATAAGGAAACCTTTAAAGAGATTGCTTGAGATACAAGTCCCACTAGTCGGGTTATAAAAGTAAGGGGTCTGTAATCTTTCAGGGGCAACAAGCAAATAAAGAAATTTATCCCAATCTCCCGCTCCCCCTCCCCCCGCGCCGCCCCGCCCCACGTCCGCCGCCGCCGCCCGCTTCGCGCCCCCCTCGGCCGTATTTCGCGCCGCCCCGCCGCCGCCGCCGATCCCTCGTCATCCTCTCCTCCCAATTTCCCCCCGATTCACGTGTCGGGTTCCGGCCCAATCTAGCTGGGTTCGACAGATATTCTTTATTTTGTATGGTTTATTCCGTTAATCCCTGTAATCCCCTCAAAATTATTTAGAGATTAATGAGCAAGCCCTTCGTTAGATAAAAAAAAAAAAATCTCCTTGTCCTAGAGAACCTCAAGTACTCTCTCCATTCCAAATTGTAAGTCAGTCCTAGAATTTTTGAGAGCCAAAACATTTCAAGTTTAACCAAAACTATAGGAATAATTACAAAGATTTGTGAAATCTAATTGATACTTAGTTGGCACCCTAAATGTTAGTATCTTATCATATATATTTGGTCAAACTTAAGATGTTTTGACTCTCCAAGATTTTTGAAATGACTTACAATTTGGGATGGAGGGAGTAATTCCTAAACAAAAATATTTGTCGAATTAATGATAATTTTTCAAGTGGCCAAACCATACAAAACTTTAACATATCCAACGGTATTGGAAAAGAATAAAGTTATCTGATTTTGCAATGGTAAAAATATTGAAAATAAAAAATGATATTATCACCAATAGTTTCTAATAATTTACTCCAAAAATGAAAAATAGACCCACTTGAAGATTTTAGTGGGCACCTACGTTACGCCGATGCAGCCGCCATTGTGGTCCTACAACTGGCCATCCAACAACTAACTAACTCACACCCAGAACCTTCAAAATGGTTTTCAAAAAATAAAACCCCTTCAAAATGAAGTTTTGGTAGCTGGAGGATGCCGCCCAGCTGCCAGCATGGGCATAGTGCAAGCGTCGACAGCCGCAGATAGGCGAAGCTTAAGTATATCCCGTACTCCACCAAGGCGATGCCCACCTTGTATACTTGTTTGGTAGGACTTTCGAGGGACTACTTTGGAGCCGGCTCCTCTGTTTTGTTATTAAAAATAACTCCTTTAGTGAAACGGTTGCAGGCTCATCTCCTTCACCAAAACGTTTGGCAGGGCTGTTCTGAAGGAGATAGTGCGAGCCGAAAAAGAAGCCTTACCAAACAAACCCTAAGCATTGTCAATCTAATAGGGATCTCTAAAAAGATAAATAAATATAACCACATCCTTTACATATACTTGTATACATACTTATTATCTCAAATGATCTAGTATGATCACATACTCTATACTATACACTTTGGTCAAACCCTGGACACTGTAAATCTTAAGATTTATACACATGGTAATAATATGTATATATATCCAAATAGAATTTCTTAGGGCATGCACCACCATGAAGGCTAACACTTTTTAATAGTTCTAGTATAAATAAAGTGATCCAGGTAGACTAGTAAATGTTGAGACTACTATATACAACAATGCAAACTATTACTACTTAGGTTTTTTGCACATAAGTGTTTACTTCATCATGTCTTCTTACCTTTATTTCCTCTGTTTTTTTTTTAGCCTGGGTCACCCTCTCTCACCAAGCATACGTAGCTTCTACAAGTCACTATATATGACAAGGGCAGAGCACAAATTTTTTTATATTTGATTCTACATAATCCTTGGAGCCACAAATAATAATAAAAAAAACACCGTTAGGGATGGCCTAAGATCTCTTCCTTGCTACCGGCGGCCTCCAGAACCAGAAAGCTAAAGCGGCCGACCTGTCCTACTGCAAGCCGCGTCGTCGCTCTTCACGATTGATAAAGCTGCTCTCTGCTCGCCTTTGTCTTTTGCAACCACTGCCTTTGGGTTCCTTGCTCCCAAAGCATGGCATTTACCGGCCGGACCCTAGCTTATTGAGGGACTCCCCAAACCGACGTGAGAGCCTCATCACTCGCGCACAATCGCTCTACCTCAGAGCTGCGTGCGAGCTGAGACAGAGAGAGGGAGATGGTGACGACGGACTGGGGGCCGATCATCGTGGCGGTGGTGCTGTTCATCCTGCTGTCGCCGGGGTTCCTGTTCCAGCTGCCGGCCAGGGTCAGGGTGGTGGAGTTCGGCAACATGGGCACCAGCGCCCTCGCCATCCTTGTCCACGCCATCCTCTACTTCTGTATACTCACCATCGTCGTTGTAGCCATCGGCGTCCATGTATACACCACCAAACCTGATCCGCCGGTAGAGTAAATTGAATATGTGTACGTGCGTGTTTTTTTTCCCCAGTTGTGCCGGTCTTGTTGTTTAATTTTTCAAGTCAATATGTATCTCTTAGTTGCTGTATAATGGCACAACATATATACAATACGTACATATGCATACATATACATACATATACATATATATACATAGCTTCATTCTGTGTACTAGATTCTTGCACACGCCTTTAATTTGTTATGTTTAAATTTGCTGATGCTTCCTAGTCATTTTTGCTGTTCGTAGCACCATTTTGGCCTCCCAGAATGAACAGCATGGAGTGATTTATGTCTTTATTACTAATTAGATTCCAATACATATCGATCCATTTTGTACCAAGGTACTCTAATTGTTGTGCGGGTTGACGGGATCGAGAGGTGAGAGTTGAGGGAGTTTAGCATATTTCTAGTTCTGCCCCTGCGCAGCGATAGTCGCATCTCCCTAGCCAATCATGTTTGGCCAAGTGCCTAGCATGTCAGCTCTTATTTCCTTCCTCTACATCTAAAATTCTATTTTGTATCATAACATCGTGCAATGTTTAAACACGTAAACGTAAATCTAGTATGGCTCCTACTTGATCCCTCAAAACAAATTTTGGAGGGCTAGAGCGAATTAAACAATAAGCACCAGCAAATCTCTCGCTAAGTGTACCTCCAACAATTTGCTCATGGCTACCTCGAACCATCCCCCCAAAATATTTTAGTAGAATAAAGAGAGAAAACTATATCATGATTAAGAACTAGGCTCATACACATACTTTACCACGTGAGACTGTCATTTGGGTTTGTCCATGTTATGAGTTAGTATATGCTAAAAGGTAGTACCCTAGAAAAAGTTGGCTTACAGGCAGTAATTGACTTTGCAGGTGCCCTTAGCCCTAGGGATATTGCTTCATGCCCTCAAACAATAGTGGCAGATGTTTCTCTCGATTCACGCTAACTCCCCCATGTCGTGCTGCATGTACCCCATCGTCGGTGCAACCCTTTTACCGTCTGTTTGGTTCGGGACTCATGAGGTTGGGTTGGTTCCATCCCTCGTTTTGGGATCACTCCGACTCATCTCATGTTTGATTGAGATTTGGTTGAGAGGATGGTTGAACCCATTTTTTGTTTGGTTGAGAGATTAAGGAGTGTGGAATCAACAACAATTATCACTCCGTCATCCTTATCTCTTTCTTCCCCACTCGGGGCAGCGTCGGGCGGTTGAACCCATCCTTGTTGCTCACCAGCGAAAAAGACCCCACCGCCGCCTACTCAGCCGGCCAAGCCAATCACCCACCGCCGACGCCAAGGACTGCATCAAGCACCTGCTCCTGCACCGTGCGTACCCATTGCACATCATGTCGACCTCGTCGCCCGTGCTGTCGTTTCGTGGCTCCGTGCAAACACCGGAGATCGACAAGGCCACCATGATGCAACGATCGCGAGCTCCGGCCCGGGACCTCCGCCTGCTCGACCCGCTCCGGTACCCACCATCCTAGGCCGCAAAGCGCACCATTGTTGTCAACCTCGAGATAGGTGCTCCTGCTCAACTCCTCGACAGCTACATCGATCCTCCAATACGCCGCCGAGATCCAGCACCACCTCAGCGCTGAGGGCAACGAGCTGCCCTTGGAATTCCGCGCGCTCGAACTCGCCCTCGAGGTCGCATGCAGCAGCGCCGGGCACGGCCCGCACGGGGACGGGTGCCGGCGGCCTTGCTGGCCGGTCACTGCAGCAGCACCGGGAAGGGCCAGCGCCCAAGGCACAGCGTCGAGCAAGGCTAGCACTGAGAAAAGGTTCGCCGTCCGCTCCCGACGACGCTCCGGATGGAGAAAAAGAGGTTCGCTCCGTCCGCAAGTTTCGGAGGGACAGGGTGAACCCGCATCTATGTGCAATATATGACTCCCACGGGACCGCTCTAACCCTCTCGCCCTCCATCCAAACAACAAAAAAAAACGAGTTGAATCCATTCGGGTTGGCCATAGCACTCCAACTAAACAGACGGTTAGGGACTCCCCCACACCCCCAAGTGACGTGGATGTTCCTACCCATTCCCATAGTGATCTCTCTTCCCTTGATGATCTCTTCACCAGCGAGAGCCCTTTACCTTGTTTGGCTCCCACAGCAATGCCCATTAGCTCAGTGTGGCACATCTCCTGATCGCACGTCCCATCCCTAGTGAGGTACTCACACGGCTCCTCTTTGCGGCGTCTGGCGAATGCCATGGTGAGCGAGAACCCCTATCATTTCTTCCTTGGTGTAGGATCCCAATTAGTTCTTCTCGGCACGACTACTCTCATTGTCAGTGGCTCCAGCAGCACAACACCATTCCCTACTGCCTCCCTCTTGGCGCGGGCGTGCAGCCATCCTAGACATGTGGATCCATGGAGGAACGTGTGGTGTAAGCAGCCACCTGATGCAAAGTGATTGAGAGAAAGGAAAGAATGAATGACATGTGAATCGGTTTGGCTATGTCTATTTGATTGTTTGAGGGCTCCTGTTGGAGTAGCAACGAAAAACTAAAACTTCGAAAGAGGGCTCTCAAATCAGAAATGACGACCATAATTTTGAACTACTCTACAGCTGTCTCCAGTCTCTAGCACTGTCCAGCTTAGAGCAAATATTATGGAAGGCTGTAAGCCGGCTAAATGCTGATGTGGAGGAGAGAAGGGAGGAGAGAGAGGAGAAGCGGCCTGTAAGCTTACAGCCGGCTTGGGCACAAGAACCAAGAAACTATGTGAGATAGACAAGTGGACCCTGTATTAAATAGAAAGGAATAACTATTGTATGGGTGGGGCTGAGAGATGGCTGAAGGAACCTTACAGCCCGAACTTGCTGGCTGTATTATAATACTTGCTTTTAACGGGGTGTCATTTGTGTGTGTGTGTGAATCGGTCTGTCAAGATTTATGCGTTTAGTTGATTCATTTATCGTTTATCTTGGAATTCAAAACGGCCGCACGCAACGCAACACAGTAATAAATTGACGAGGGACCCGAGCAGTCTGCAACATTGACCGAGAGGATGGCTTTTGAAATCTGGCTTTTCAGTTCCAATCTCACTATTTCTAGGCCCTTCCCTTCGCTTCAAATAGCAGCCCTCCACTCCACCTGACTTCACCTAGTACGACCAAGAACCAAGCAAGCGCCATGTCGCCACGCCGTTCGCCGGCGCTGCTGGACGAGCTCATCGAAGTGGTGCTACTCCGCTTCCCGCCCGAAGACCCGGCGAGTCTCGTCCGCGCCGCCCTCGTCGGCAAGCGATGGTGCCGCCTCATCGCCGGCCGCAGCTTCCGCCGCCGATTCCGCGAGCTCCACCGCGCGGCGCCCATGCTGGGCTTCATCTGCAACCTCCTTGCGCCGAGTGAAGACACCTTCTATTTCTGCAACACCGTGTTCGTGCCAACCTCATCCTGCCTGACGCGTGCCGGCCGCAGGGGATCGCGAGCGCTTGACTCCCGGCACGGCCTTGTCATTTGCTCACCACCGATTGAGTATGACGGCAGCAATGTCTTGGAACCCTTCGTCGTCTGTAACCCCATCGCTGGTGAGCATCTGGTGCTACCTTACCTACCGCTGGAGCGGTGCAGCCCGGCGCCGTTCAGCTTTAACGCCACGGTGCTCTGCGCCGGTGGCGACGCTTGCGGTCACCTTGATGGAGACTGCCACCGTGGCCACTTTCTCGTCGTCTTCGTGGGCACCTATGTGGATGGGTTGTTCACCTACGTGTACTCGTCCGAGTCTGGTGCATGGAGTGAGCCATTATCCATGGCTGAGAATGACATGCTGGTTTTGGAGCCTGCTGCCCTGGTTGGGAATGCACTGTACTTTGTGTTCAATTTCAGCATGAGAATCCTCAAGTATGATCTGGGCACACGTGAGAATTCTATCGTTCACTTGCCTCCTGCATCCTATGGGAACATTATACTCATGACCACTGAGCAAGGTAAGTTAGGGTTCACTAGAGCGGATGACTTCAAGCTCTACCTATGGTCAATGGAGGTCGGTGCCCAATGCAGTGTGGACACAAGATAGGGTCATTGAGCTCAACAACTTGCTTCCTGCTAATGCCCTCTTGACTCCACCTGATGTGGTTGGCTGTGTACATGGTCGCGGTGTCGTTTTTTGTTGGCACCGGAGACGGTTTCTACACTGTTGATCCAAAGCTGAACCAGGCCATAAAGGTAGGAGAAGGCATACCTTGTAAGAAGGATGATTATGTCGATTACGGAAATGGCCACAACTTCTTCATTGTTGTTCCATACACAAGTTTCTACTTCCCAGGTATATAAAGAAAATTAGCACACCTTTTATTTTGCTAATGTTTTGATTTTGAGTTATGCTTCAATTAAGCAGTACTGCAAATGGGAATTACATGCTATTTGAATATATATACTATTTACCAACCGTTCAAAATGCATTCATCTATATATGTATGTCGCATATTCGTTCAAATGCAAACCTATACAAGCATCAAATTCATCCATATATTAGCATATACTGGGCCTGTTTTCAATAATACAAGTCCTTGGCTGTGATGATCCAGCACTGACAAAAGCCACTTAACCTAAATATATGAATGCAGTTGCCATCTAAGATAAACAAATTTTTTTTTGGAGTTTAAACCTTGTTTCAATTTCTTTCTACAAGTGTGTCTGTAAGACTGTAACCCTTGAAGTTATTGTTTATAGGCTCCTTTTCTAAAAAAAAATTGTTTATAGGCTAGATTTTTTGTTAGTCATTTCTAGTTAGGCCCTCCACAATGGAGGAGCGACTCCACGAAAATTTTGTGGGTTCTGCTACAGTAAATAGAGCAGCACCGTGGCAAGCCACAGCGTGCAAATAGATAGAACCGGTGCTACATACTGTTAGAAGGGACCCACAAATGAATTAACTATCCATCTCCTTCTCCCCCATCAGGTCCGAGGTGAGCAGGGAACAAAATATCAGCAAGAGTTGGAACCGAGCAACTAGTTGCTCCGCCCCCGGTTTTCCTAGCACTACTTGAAGTTGGCATCTCTACCCGCAGCGTATGGAGTGACTCTAAAACTTTTTCTTTCCTCTCTTGGCACCACTTAAGCTCAACATTGTGGAGGGCCTTAGTGGCAATTCGTTTGTCCCTGTGTTTTTTTTGTGTAAAAATTATGCAGATTATATATGGCAGGGAATTTAGATCCCTCATTTATTATCTGATATAAATTTCAATTTTTTTTTTTTTTCCTGTTTTGCAGCACTGGGAGCAGTCCGTATTGCAGAGGAACAAAGTGCCGGAGCATCAAGTGCATGATGAACTTAAGTTGCGTGTGTGAGGTCGTTTATAAATGAAGAATTTCGAGATCATCATCATGGTGCATGCATGGCTTAATTAAGTGGAGCTTTTGGTTGTTAAGTTTTGAGTATTTGTTTTGGCTTCTGATGTTGGTTCTGCTGCTCTTCACGATTTCAATATCTTCTGTGCAAGGGTAGCTATCGATTAATATATAATTTCTTAAGCTTAGCAAGCTGGTGCAACCTTTTCCGACCTTATCTCTAAATTGTACCTTAAATTATCTTATTCTATGGTGCTATTGAGTCAGGAATGAATGCATGAATACTATGAGTTTTATACACCAATGCCACTCGAACTTAATTTTGTTGAAATAAAACTTAGACTAACAGGATCTTATCTTGGCCTAAACATGATCACTAACTCATCTTAATGCGGAATCTAATCTTAGACACTAACCAGAGTTTGTGGATGCCATCTGATTCGGCTGGACATTGATGTAGATGAAGTAGATGATCTCAGTTCATCACTTGAGGACTTGGATGCCCTGTGATGATGAACAATGTGAGTTGCCGAAGTGGCGGCGACCTTCTTGACGCCATGGATTACCGGTATGGGATGAACTTGGGTGACAACCTTCTCGAACCCTCCGGCGCCTTAGTGATCGGTTTGGTGTTTCCCACGTGGAGAAAGAATGGATGGGGAGCCCCTAGGGCGTCTCCACTTATATAGTACGCTGTGGGCCGGGAGCTGAACCCAAGTAAATATCTTAGGGTTGCCGCTGATCGCGGTAAGACTTATTTGTTGGATAGATATAATAGGTGGACCAATTACTTAACTACTAATTAATCTCGCAATTTTCTTAATCATTAATTTATTTTGTCATTATCTCGGTATTAGCCGAGAGCATATCCAACAAATATCAGTTTGGTTCATTTTCTATTGCTTCAAATGAATGCATATAGAAGCTTGTTTACTGAACCAGAACTTTGTGGAAAGTTTATCTCGTAGTACGTACTAGAATGTTACATTTGTTCAGTGGTTATGAACTCCTGGGGATGTATGCAATTTTCCTAAGACAATTGAGGAATGGAACATTTGCATTATCAAGTCCCTCAAAACTTATGTAGGTTGAAATGGATAGATAATAAGAAGATTGTTTATTAGCTAAACCAACAATTGAGGTATGGAACACTCGTATTATCAATAGTCCTTAGCTCATTTGCTTGCTGGGTTTGATATACAGAGCCTTTTACCTTTTACATGTAAACCATTTATAGGAAAGTTCACTCTAACCTCCACGCCACTAAAAAGTTGACTCACACCTACATGCCCAAGTTCAACTTCGTTTTACCCTACACGTCATTCTGTCCCCATTTTGTTTTGTATTTGCCGTTTGCTTGGTCTTACATGTGCGCCTGAGCATTGCGAGTAAGATTGAAAATAGAACGGAAATATCCCGAATCAAACCACATCATTTTCTACATTTGATTCGATCAAATTCATATTTTTAGACAAATTCAAATTCGGTTCAAAATTTGGAACACCACATTCAAAATCAGAACGAAAAATGGTTTAGAGTTTTTTTTTTTATTGTTTTCTACTTTTCTACTTTTTAATTTGAATGTCTCGAATTTGAAATTCGGTTTAAACCGAATTTAGTCATCCTTAAATATTGTATATTTTCATATGATCTTATAAGAGAGTATTTTTTATATGAAAATTGTAGCTCTTGACGAGATCTACAACTTTCTAGTTTTTTTTTTTTTTTCATTTGAGATCGGTACAATGTTCAACAAAATTAAATAAAGTTTCAGCAGGATATTAATCATGACAAGCACTAGTTACTTTAGAATTATCATATCTTTCTTATATGGTGTCAAATGGATATATGTTTATATGAAAGTTTTAGGACTTTAAATTTTTTGGGTTGTTACGTACGTACACTACTCGGATCTGGCCGAAGTGCTGCCAGCGCATGATGGCGGCATGGATGATGCATGGCAGAAGGGCATGGTCGTCGCAGATGGGGCAAGAGGCTGCGGATGGCGTGGCGGCAATGCCCGCATCTCGACGTCAGCGGTACGGAGGCTACGGCTTGCGGGTGTGCTGCCCGGTGACGCGGCACGGAAAACTCGCGTGCTCTATGTGGCAGTGATGGCAGAGCCTAGATCCGTTCATAGCCCGTGCTCCACGGCCCCGCCGGTGCTTGGCAGTGCGACAGCTCTGAAGATCTAGTTTGGTTATGGCTAATTGATGAAATCTTAAGGCTAATCTCTCTACCTAAGTGCATACCTAGTTTGGGATTGGTCTAGCCAAGTTGTGAAGCATGGTGGTCATGGTGCACGCATGGAGTGATCCAAAAGGTGATCAAAGGCTTGGGCTTAGATAAACAAAATGGGCTTAAGGCAAAGGTATAACCATATGGTCATTTTATTTTGCACTCTAGGTCTTCAGAGCTGTCGCACCATAGAAAGTAATTTAGGATTGATAGCCAAACTATTAAGAGGGGAAATATGTCGAAAACTTTTATCATCATTTGCCTCTAGGTCTAACTTCATGACAATGCATTTACTATCTAGAGTGCTTACTTCTAACCCTTACAAAATTGTTTTGAAAATGCTAAATCATGTATACAAGGTGTACACTTTGAGTGGTTGGCGATCGAGAAGCAAGAGTGTTGAGAAGTGGCATGAATTTGCCAGTGCACAGGCAGCAGACACGCTGGCCTGTGCGTGAGCTACGACTAACCGAGGCGGATTCTCGCATTGACGGCGATGGACACATGGTGCGTCACTGTCGGTGTAGCCGATGCATCCACTAGGCGTTTTTGCCCTCGGGGAACCTCTCGGGTGTCCCTTCGACGCGATGGCGATCGGGCAACCGACGATCCGAGTGGAGCACTTGCTGTTGTTGGTATTTATTAACGCAAAAGCGTAAAAGATCCGTGAACCGCACGAATCTTTGTTGTATCTTTCACGGGGGGGGGGTGTTAAATATCGTGTCCACAGGGAAATATGTGAGGGTGACTATGGTCTAACATAACCCAGAGTAGCACAAGACTTAAGAAGGTTTAGTGTATAGATGGGATCACTAAGATAGTTAGTTCTAATCTCAATAAACTATGTGTTCTATCGTTTTGTCTGTGGACATTATCTAGGTAACACACCAACATAGGATGCTTCCCTAGCAACAGGTCTCACTAGCCCTATAGATGAGAGGTGGGCTACAGAGGATTAATGGGTCAGGAGGTCGCACCCGTTAGCTACCACCGATCCGAAATATAGGATGAATCTAACGAGATATCTGAGTCTAAAAACCACGCTTACCCTATGAATATTACTTTAATCTAATGCACTAGATTAAAGTACTCAAAAGAGAGCCGCGGATCAGAAGAACAATGTAAACAATGTTGCTTACCAAAAGAAGACATAGATTACCAGAGTAACTCCAAGCGTAGGTTAACTCCAAACATAGGTTAACTTGAGAAGACTCAGGGTCTATGCCTATTGAATAATGAATTAGGGTTTCACTGAGGGGCCAAGGGGTCTAGTTATATAGTACCTTATAGGATGCACCGCGCCTTGGATCAAACCGACCTTGATCAATGGTGAGATGCAATCTAGAAGGTGGTGGTAGAGTTCTGACCAAAGTCCACATGGTTTGGACTTTGGGCTTGGTTGGCCAACCTTGGGCCCAAGCCGGCCAACTTTGGGCCATGGGATTTTGGCCCAATCATCCATGGATGTGTAGATCTCGCCGTTAGCTTTCCGTAAAGGTATGGTTTGTTGAAAACGGATCGAGTCCGGATGAGAAAGTTATGGCCGTGTGATGTCTAGTGGCCTTGAGTGGCACGACGGAGTCGCCACCTAGAACCACCGAAGTGTCGGTCGACACAACCGAAGATTAGCTTTTTCGGTGCACAAGTGAACCCGGGTGAACAAATCAATTGCCGTTGTCATCTATTGCATTGATTGATTATCGGTGATTGGCTTCATATTGTTCATCTTCATTCCAGTGATTGATTTATTGCCTCAACATGTCAGTATAACAATCCCTCCCCTTTCTTGCATTTAACTTGATATATATCTTGTGCTTGTGTAGCTTTGCTAGATGATTAGAATTGCTTAGTTTAGTTAGCTCTTTCACCTAGTTGGTAAAGTAGTGACATAGAGATTGTGTGCATTAGAGACTTTAACAACTAGAATTGCAAATAGGTGTCTTGCCCAACCGTAGAGATAGAGCAACCGCATTAAAGCCATTTGTTGGACTAAAAAATTTGTTCTAGCGAATTTGTAGAATTTTTAATAGGCTATTCACCACCTCTCTAGCCATATAGGATCCATTCAGGCTCGCCGGTGGTGTCCGTGGCAGTGGGAGGTGTGGCATGCGTAGCGTAGGTGCAGTGGCGCCCTTACCCTTTAGTGGTGGCGTGGCGGCTCAGGCGCATGGAGACGCCGGTGGTGGCGTGGAGGTGACAATGGGGTTGGTGTGTCGACGGCCACCCGACAACGCTTGGCATCTACGACCACGAGGTGCATGCAGGGGGGGGGGGCCATGGCGAAAGCCTTGCTCTACGGGTTGAGAACGACAACGCCTCCAGGCACTGTTTACTTCCTTGGAAGCGTCCTTCAATGTGTCCTCTTCCCCTGCGTGGCACTTTCTTCCTATGTGTAAAACCTTGACTTTCTGGTTATAAGCGATGACGGCGCTTAAGGCGTCGCTCCCCTCATTCGAGGCGTCGATAGGAAGATCATGCTATGACGACCCTATGGTTGCTGTCAACAAGGTGGACACCTAGTTGAGGATTCGACCTCAGTGTTAATGGCATTTGAAGGTGGGAAGAAGGGGACTTCCGCGCAGCGATTGGATGGCTTGGCATTTGCTTGGTGAAGGGCGACGGTCCTGCAGGGACTGTGCGCTAGTTGCGCCCATGAAGATGGCAAGGGAGGCCGGCATGGGCAGCACCCATGAAGTTGGCGAGGAGGCTGACATGGGAGATGGTGGCCAGTAGTGCGTTATAGTGACGATGGTGTTTTCACCCTGGCGTTGTTTTTGTCTGGTGGTTTTGGTAGTGCATTGTGGTGACTGGCTTGCAGGCTGGAGTGGTGGTTTTTTTTTCTGAGTTGTGCTTCGCTTGATGCTGTTCGTGTCGATGTTCCAATCCGACCGACCAAAGTTCTTTTTCTTTTCCTTTTGTTGAGCAGTCTTTTTGTTGATCATTGTTGTATCGTTGTGTCTATTTTGGACTTCCTTTTTTTTGTTAATATCGGCAGCTCTCTTGGTTCATTAAAAAAATCAACCATAAATTTATACAGTTGCATATTATATTATATTGATCGATCCAATGATCAATTATTATATATTATATACATAAGTACTCACTTCTTTTATATGTCATACTGCATACACGTGACACACTCACACGATGGTGCATGCATTTGGGTTCTCACTGAAAGCTTCCGGTGGATAGTTTGCTGGATAGCCATACCCATACATGCCAGCAGGGCTGCAAGCATACGCCGGGTAGTGGTACGCCTGCGGATATTGGTACTGCTGGTACTGGTGGTAGGGATAGTAATATTGTGCATAAGAAGGATAGGAGTAGCTGCGGTTGATGACGGCCATCTCAGGCGCAACCGTAACAACTCCAGCCGGCATCGGAACGGTGAACAGGCGGCCGTCCTTGGTATGATTCTCCAGCACGGTCCCATCACCATGGCCGCCGTTGCTCGGCTTCTCCATTTCTGGGTTCTCATCCACATGGTCCTCCTCTTCATTGTTCTCCCTCATGTGGCTCCTGTCGACCGCCGTCCTTCTTCTCCTCCCCGGCGGATTCTCAGACAGTGGCTCATCTTTCTTGCTCTCATCTTCAACCGGTGGCGCTGGCGCGACGACCGCTGGTGGCGCCGGCGACTTTGCTGATCGCAGGAGATCATCCAGTGGTTCCGCCCGGAAGATGGCGGCTCTCCTCCCCGTGCACTTGTGGATGAAGCCGACCAGTGTTGCCGGCTCCACCTTCCCCTTCACCATCACTTGTGAGGATTTCAGGTGTGGCACGGCTTCCTCCACGCCTGATCGTCAATCAACAAATGAGAGGTAACAAATCAGATGGACCATCCAATTGTCCCCGAAGTAGAAGACGTTCGATCGAGTAATAATAATATAGAGAGCATGGACCGTGTGTATTTATACTACCAACTGCATATTTACCTGTAATCTTGAGAATCCTCCGTTTGATCTCCTCGCTGCAGGCGTCGCAGTGCATGTTCATCTTCAGAACGGTAACCATTTCCTGGGTAATCAATCATAAGTCATAACACACAAAATACATACAATATTGTAATAAAAGGCAGAGGTACGGTGAAACAAACAAGCTGATCGAATTGAAAAAAAAAAGAGTTTCACAAATGAGAAGTTTTACCATGTTCACTTCCAGTAACTCATCTCCCCCTATGTCCTTCGTGTTTGCATCGTTGGTCTCTCCACCACCCTTGGCCGCTGACCACGGCGGTAGCTTCTCCGGCAACGGGCTGACCAGCACCGCCTTCTTCCCGGTCCTCCTCTCGACGACCTGCACGACCTCCGTCGCGTTCTCCACCGCCCTGCGCCCCCTCACGACCACGGTGTTGGTCCGGCTGTCCACAGTCACCTCTCCAACACCTTCCATTGTTATTTCAGTCAGTACAGTAATGGCTCAGAATCAGTCAGTACAGTAATGTTTGCTACAATTACCCTCGATGCGCTGCAGTGAGCGGCGCAACTTCCTGCCGCAGCCATCGCAGTGCACGGGCGCCCTTATCACCAGCTGCTCCTCATCCCGGCCGCCGCCGCCGCTACATCGCCGGCACCCTTGTCCTGTACCTTCTCTTGACCTGCAGTTCCAGTCGCAGCGCCGCCATCAGCCGTCCCCTGTGCCATCGCACGATCAGAAAACGTACAGCGGGGTGTTAAGCAAACATCACTTCACATGCATCAAACCAAGAGTGAAGAGTACGTCTCCTCGTCGTACTTTTGCCATGGGTGGCAGGGTGGGTGGGTACGTGCGTGCTTTGCTGCTCCTGGAGGATGAACTGACACTAGACGCCTGGAGCTGGAGATACATATATGCGGCGCGCCGTGCCTAGTTCGAGGTGAGTTTGGCGTGGAGAGCGGTGAACGTGCCACGATGGGGCGCCGCATGCTCGGCTGCCTTGAATTGATCGGCTGGAAATGGAACCAAACCCAGGCCACTTTGGCGCCATTTGTGCCGTGTCCGCGCGCCACCTTGCCAGAGAGACGCTGACGAAAGAGAGCCGGCTCGTTTGCAGTTGCTCGTCGGTGCATTTCCTCAACAACAATGGATCTTGTCGCCTAGTATACGGCATTTATGAAGATTGTAGGTGAGAGGAAGAAAAGCAGGTGACGATGACGCTGACGAAAGAGACTACACGGGAGGTTTCCAATTACACGGGGGTTGTCTAGCTAGGGCGAGCGGTCGGTTTGCTTTGGTTATTTTGGTCCGATTGAATTCGGGTCCGCAATACTTTGATCACATATTGAACAGCGTGTGGATAAACCCTGACACTAATCACCCCTTCCTAGACCCCACGCAGTGCGGGAGCCTACGACACCGAAGCACGTTCATTACTTTCTCGATCCGGGTTGAATGAATCCACCTATATCACTTAATCCGGGTTGATCCGGTTGTTTCCATTCCGAACCTCGTAAGCCGTGAAACAAATCTAGATCTTTCCAACCGTAACCATTCTTTAACCCAACACCTATTTTAGCATGAACCGGATTTAAAACTAGGTCAAATCATTCCGGCTTAAATGGAGCCAATCCGACCAAAAAAAGAACAAGGCCTAAAATTCATTTCTAGCAAGTTTACTAGGATACAAAATAGCAAATTCATTTCTAGCAAGTTTACTAGGATACAAAATAGCTGCTGAGTCGAAAAAAGAGAGAGGATATATAGTATATATGTGCATGTAGCCCGTGGCTCGCTGGCACGCCCGCTGCACGAAGATTCGCCCCGCCCGAGCACGGCACGCCCGGTGACCCCGCCCGAGGCACGGCACGCCCGTGACTGTGCCGCGCACGGGCCGCCACCCTGGCCCGCGGGCCCGACACTGCACGCACGACGGCGCCCGGTGCCGGAAAGGCCCACGCTGCCCCTTTGCTAAATACAAAATTAAACATACTCTTGGAGGCCCACGAAGCCATCCTTTCCAAACCCTAAATATCCCATTCCACTATCTCGTGCCGCCACCCTCCAATCTCCCGCCGACGGGCTCCCGTTCCCCGCCGCTTGTCGCACGAGAATGGCGTAGTCGCGCGCCGCCGCCCGCCCGCCGGCCTCCCCTCCCCCGACCACGCCCGCGCAGCCTTCCTCCGCGCCGCTCCCGAGTCAAAGCGGCGCTCCCGCCCCCGCCCCGAGGTCGTTGAGGTGGCGCCGTGGAGCGCCACGCCGAGGTCGCCGTGGTGGCGCCGTGGAGCTCCGCCCGGCCGTTGTCGTGTACCTCCCTCGCGGCACCCTCCTCCCGATCGCCGCCGGGCGGCAAGGCTCCAGCCGGCGCACCCCTCCTCCCGTTCTTTGCCGGCTAAGAGGCACGACGGACGGCGCAGCACGATGGGCGGCACGGCCGGCCCGGCTTCGCCGGCACGGCACGCACGGCTGGGCCGGTGGGCGGGCGGGCGACGCCCGTTGAACATATATATTATATAGGACCTGTTTAGTTCCCCATAAAACCCAAAATGCAAAATACCAGCAATTTAGGAGTACAAAAATTCAAGAATGCCAAAATTTTTGGGATGTGTTTAGTTCCATTTTAAAAAAAAAAAAGCAAAATACCAAAATTAGCAAACATGCATGTTGCTCGCATCATGCTGCTGGCCTGCTTGCTCGCTGGATGCTAGCTTGGGCCTACTCATGCAGACGGGAGGACGAGAGAGCTGGCTGCAGGTTTTATTTTGCCTCTTTGATTTTTTTTTTTCTAAAAAACGCAGGAGAGCTGCATTTCATTATATTAAGTAGAAAGAAAGGGGCAAGAGCCCTACAACACACACCGCACACAACTCCTCACAAATGGAAAGTTACATTTGCGCCCGAAAATCATTAAGCTAACCACAAAGGAGAGGGGCTGTCAAAGAGGATAGAGGACAGACCCCTAGCTCCAGCTAGACTCCACAATCGGCGCTCTTCTCCAGCAAGGGTGAGAGCAGCACCAAGGCTGGGGGGGCAATACCATAAAAAACTCAGTGATTCCGATGGTTCCAAAGAGTCCATGCCCCCAAGCACAATGAGAGAGTTGAGACCTTTCTGCATCAATCCAGTTGTTGCTCCGATAGCCTTTTTCCCACCAACTATCAAAAGAAGCGTCTGGAGACAGTGGTGTGCCAAGGAATGGAGGCCAACCTGCCTTAAAAAGTGGTACCAAAATTGCCTAGCGAAGACACAAGAGACTAGAAGGTGGTTGATAGTCTCATCTTCCTGGTCACAGAGGGGGCATTGCTCGGGATGAGGCAGCCCCCGTCGCGCGAGGCGATCCGCCATCCAGCACTGATTATGGGCCACCAACCAAAGGAAAAAACGTCATTTGGGAGGTGCCCAGGTTCTCCAAATCCTCTCATATGGTCCAAACTGAGTAGATCCCAAGAAGAAGCCCTCATAAGCAGACTTGGCTGAGTATTGTCCACTACTTGATAGATGCCAAATGTGGACACCTTCGACATCAGGATCTAACTCGAAGTTGTACAGCAGCTCCCAGATATGGATTGCCTCTTTGGTCTCTAGGGTCCCAAATCCAAAATGCCAAAAGTTGAATTATTTGGTACAATTTCACCATGGTGTTTAGTTCCATTTTGCAAAATAATAACTCAAAACATCATATTTTTTTTTTTTGGAAAATTGGGAACTAAACAGGCCCATAATAGTTTATCCTCATTTTTACAGTTTCGGCGCCTCTACAAATACATCTGCAAAAACAGCTGAAGTAGTGAGGCTTTACAGAGGACTATATGTAGAGGCGTCTGTATTCTCAGACACCTCTGCCAAAAATACTAATAATAATAAAATAATGATCCCCAGCCACATCTGCCAAAAAAATGATCCCACTGCTGAAAATCAATCATTTTTGTAGTTGTGATCCTAGTCACGATATACCCTGACAAATTAAAAACACATAATACAGTTTGACTATGATCACAGACTTGGCAATTGCAGAAAATGAAATACAATACATTTATTTGCCTGCAAGTATAACTTATACTACTACCTTTCCATTTATTTGCCTGCAAGTATCACTTATGCTACCACCTTCCGCAGGTAGGATTTATGCTACCATCTTCCATGTTCAAAGAATATCTATTAAAGCTAAACTTCAGATGAAACTGTTTGTTGGCTGCTAGTTCTTTCATCCTAAGAACGAAAGTAGAAACATTTTTTTTTTTTGTAACCGTGCTTGTCTGTGGATTTTATGTCAGACAGGCGGCGCTCCACACCATGCTGTTGTGTTGGCCCATTCTCCTTTATGCTGCCCTTGGCTGAATATTTTCTTCGACTCTTCCACTTTCAGCTCCTTCGTACGTGTTCCTTAGGTTCACCATCTATTCCATTTCCTTCCACTTTCTTCTCTTCATGTTTGTGTTGAATTTTGCTTCTTCTTGTAGAGATAAATAATTGAAGCTAGCAAAAGGGATATGGTTGAAGCAACTCCACTGAGGACGAACAGTTCCCACATTTTACCAAAGGTGAGACTGCCTGAACCTGTTACAGTGCCAACATTTTGGCAGTTGTTCTGGTCTCCAATCCATGCTTTCTCAATTCGAATCATATCATCTCCCCCTGTTATGTTAAGTATTGCCTTTGAAATGTCACTAATTAGGGGTCTCTTTTGGGAAATGCCTGTGCAAGGAAGAATTTGTTTTATGAGTACATACACATACACAACAGGAATTGATTACTTCTAATCCCATTGAATCTAAAAGTAAAACACCAAGGAAACAAAATATAAAAGGTGAGGAGAATAAGTAAATACCAAATCAACTTATTCGAACTTAGAAATAAAGCATCGATTACTTGACTAACTTATTTCCTTTGGTAGTACAGGAATATATACTGTGCAAAAGCAAAACATATCAAATGAATGAACTTACATATCCAAAGCCTGCGGCTTTGTAAATTGGCCCAACCATCGTATACCCTTCACAGTGCTTTGCAAGAAACAGTTTGATATATGGAGCTTCGTGCACGAGGGCTGCAATACCTCCATTTTTGCTTCCCTTAGAAAGTGCATTATGAAAATCATCAGGCGTATCATATTGCTTGATCTTAGATCTGTCAAAACCGAGTTCTTCCAAAACTCCTTTGACATATGACCCACGATGGTATCCTACAAATTCTCCTCCTCTTAAGAGTTCATAAACATCAGTTACAGTTGGTTGAAGTTGCTGCACAGTGAGAATTGATGATAAATTGGCTGTATAACATGATGTGAGTACCAGCAGAAAACATAGCCAGATAGCCAAAACTATCCTTGATAGGAAGCGATCCACAATCTCCCCTGCAAAAGATATGATGATTGATGAAATAACATAGTTTGATGGGCCATCACAAATCAAACTTATCCTACAGAATAAGCATCATCTCTTGTCAAAAATGTTTTTTTTCAATTTAAGCATCACCGATTCTTTCAGGGAACAGTGTTTCTTAAACTTATTTAATCTATGCTATTTATGCTCATCTGCTGTCAACATGCTTATTTCTGAACATATTACATCTTTGATGAAGAAGCAGGAAAGGTTCTTAATCATTCATTATTAAGAAGAAAAACAGGTACAAGGATCAGTAATTGTAAAATTTATCAAGGAAAGAAACCAAACATCTTCCATTGAATTCGCCAACATAATTTTTCCCCTTCTCCTCTCGACATAAATGGAGAAGACATGAAATAAGGACCATTTACATTTCAATATACATGAGTAACTAAATGCACACGAATTCGCTGAATGAATTTAAAGATTTATAGAGCTCTGATGGACATTATATACTGTATTTTATCAAAAAACATTGTAAACAAATATGTGTTTGTGAGAACTGTACTCAACTCTCTCCAATAGAGAAAAAGATGATAATCCCAAGCTGTCTCGTGATTGTCCCACGGACTCTCTCATTGTTCCCTAGAAGTTCCAGTGATAATAACACAATGCCAGTGTAGATAAAGATTGCAATTGTTGCAAACCACATGCCAGGTGTTAAGGGCTTCAAGAAAATCAATGTGCTCTTCCTGACACTCTCCTTGACTGGAACAATCATTGCTATTCCAGATTCTGTATAAGGTACAGTGAAGTCAACATAGTTTGTCCGATTATAAGTAATTGTGATATCTCCAACCGCTATATCATATTTCTGTATGAGTATTAAAAGGACAGTTAGCTCTTAGCCGAGTAGTCTCCTACTGATAAGAATGATAAGAAATGATCGAAACTTGTGAGAAAGTGATCATGTATTAGGAACTAAGGCTTAGCAGCTTTTAAATAGTTGCACATATTTTTTTATATAAAGAGTATTTTTCTCCATCTCCTTTTTACTCCGTCTAATAAAATATCAGAAAAGCTCTTGCCATCCTTTAAAAAAAATAGGGCTTTTCATATGTGTTACAGTTCATAATCATGACAGATGCTAAACCTAATTTACAAATATTGAACAACCATTGGGTGATTATGTTGTTTGTTATGATAAACTCTATTAAACTATAGAGCAAAACAAACATGGAAGAATTTGGGGTGGTATGTACTATAAATCCCTTCCTTGATTACTAAGGTTTGATATAAACCTTTCATGTTTTCAACTTTTATGAGCTTACAGAAATAGAATACACCAGTATAGATAAAGATTGAAATTGTACTTCAAGTTGGTCGGTTCGTTAAAGATATATGCCTAAACCACCTGGGTGCAGTTCATTTGTCGAGATAAATTTTGTTGTCTACTCTGCTACTATATAAACAAATTTCAGAGGTGCTCAGAGATGGTTATATTAAGAATTAAGAACCGTCTCTAAAACTAGTTTCAGAGGCCCCTCTAGAAATCAATTTCTAGGATCAATTGATGTTTCCAGCCACCCCTAGAAAGACCCTGTATTTCCAGAGACGATTGATGTTACTGCACCCCTCTATTTTAGAGGAATTTCTAGGGGTGGATGGAAACACCAACCACCTCAGCACAAGAAAGTTATAACCTTTTCAAATGAGGTTAGATGAGCTATATACCAAAGTTTTGAAGAGATCTACAACTTTTGTAGTTGGCAGATTCTTCATTTGAAATATTTTGTTGTCCTGAAAAATTGTTTTGACATTCAAATTCTGAAATTTTCAAATAATCATATATGAACATACGCTCAATACCAAAATTGTAGTTCTCGATGAGATCTAATATTTTATGGTTCAAACTTTTTTCATTCTAAATCATTTAGAGACACAAATATTCAATACCAACAGTGAAGTTAGTATAAAAGGATAGGATCGCTCACTTGGTCATAAGTAATTGTGTGGTAGAGTAGTAGGGAGGCTCTCACACACGTGCAAATATTTCATTGAATCTCTGGAGCCCTTCATTGCAGTTGGGACCTATCAGAATTAAACATTTCTTTTGCTATTTTTATGGCCAGTTTTTATTTTATATGGAAGTAATATATGGAGGCGGTCGAAACATCAACCGCCTCTAGAGATCAAAACTCTTAAGTAGTGCATAAGGGGACACTTAAGAAACCACCTCTACAAATCGGTTTGGATCACCTCTAAAAAGTGTTTCTGTAGTAGTGTTTCCTTTTAATATAAATCCATAAGCGAGGAGTCAGTTCACCCGCCCGCGCCGCCCCATAAAACAATCTGCTCAACCCGCCCGCCCACCACACAAAATGATCTGCTCAACCCGCCCCACCCCACCCGCCCCCGCCCGACGGAGGCGGGCAGCGGCCGTCTTCTCCTTCCCCAACCGAGCAGTCACGGGAGACGCCCCAAGTCCCAACCCGCCCCAGCCCCGCCCCCCAAGATAAACAACCGGGCCTGCCCCGCCCGCAACATAGACAAACCCGCCCGCCCGCACCGCAACATCAAGAAACCCGTTTCAATCAGATGTACACACTCCATATTAGAACCCGCCCCAAAAACCCGTTTTGCCCCGCCCGTTAGCAGGCGGAAATAGAATGCCAAAAACTCATCCAAGGTCAACTGTTATGGGCCCACATATGACATAACCCAAAGGTAACATTGGTCTCACTTATAAAGTAAGTTCAAACTTTGTTCTTACCTTAACATAAACTTCGTATATAAATTCATCAGAGCTCCCACTACTCATCTCCTCTGTGCTGCCAAATATCACGTACTCATAAGGGAGTGCATAAGGAAGTCTCTTTACTGCTTCTTCAAATACATCAACTGAAAGGCCACTTGCTTTAGTTGTGCCTGTGATGTTATCTATCTCTACCTTTATAAATTCTGGATAGCCACTTGTACGAACACCAACTTGAAGTTTCTTCCCCATTACAGGAATCTGAAAACCTCTAGGTACCTCTATGGACTCTCCTGGCCAGATCACAGGGTTTAAATCAGGCACTAAGCTTGAACCTGGATTTGTTAGCCTTGTTTGATTTAATTTCCGTGAAAGTCCATTTTGCGAAGTCCAAAACCCAATTTCTCTCCCTCCTTTCCCAACTACGTTAATTATTTTGAATGTTGAGACTTCGAGTTGCTTATACTGAAGGTCAAAGTTGCCACTCAAGCCTCTAAAATTGTTCTGCAAGATAGATTTTAAGAGTTCTGGACCATTACGAGAGATTCCCAGGTCTTCCAGCCTTGTTAAACATTTTGCTACAGTGGTTTCTGAAATTTGGCATTAGAATGTCCAACCTTTTCAGCAGCTTGTGCAACTGCCCAGATTGTGTCATAAGCCCATAATCCAAAGATGCTTGGTTTCAGTGGCTGATCAGCTGGGTTGTCAATTTGGAATCTCATATTCCATCTCGCAGTGAAGTTGTCGAGTTCTTTTGATTTAGGAAAATAAAACTCAACACCCAAGGCACCATTTATTGATTCCACAACAGAAGGATTGAATGATTCTATCAAATTGGTTACTCCATCTGTCATGACCCATACATAGTCTTTGCTCATCATGCCAACCTCTTTTGCTTTTATGAAGAGGAGGGAGGCCAAGCTGGATGACATATGCACAATGAATACCCTTGTTTCCATAGCCATCAACCTATAAAGCTCTTGAGTAATTTGCTCATCACTTACTGCTGATAGAGGGACTGAACTTTGGTAACGAACACGAGCATCAATTAACTGGAGGGCATCAACAAGGTATGGTATAATACCTCTACCATAGTCCGTGTCTTCATGAATAAGAACTACCTCTCTCCAACCATAGTACCTAATTAAGGAGGCAATGGCAGTCACTTGTGCAGAGTCATTCAATGTTGCACGGACAAAATATGGGAGACTGATAGAAGCTAGTGTTGGACTTGTTGCTGTGAAGGAAATGATGGGGACATGACTTCTATTTCCAAGATTAGAGATAAAAACAGCCTGCGAAGATTTCTGAGGACCAATGATCACTTCTACTTTGTAATTCTCTAGCAGGTCAATGGCTGCAGAATTGAATAAAATGAACTTGGTTAAATATCACATGTTAGAAGAACTTTTATTTTGCAAAAATAAGCTATATCATTATATGGATTTAAATGTTTGAAAAGAAGCATGAGAAGTATGCTTGTACATAACATTTCTTTTACTAAAATGTTCACACGGTTGTAGACTCCCTAGTATATCAGTTGTCGTTGTTGTTGTTGTTGTTGTTGTTGTTGTAGATACAAGTGCCAACTAATTCAACCAAAAAGGCTATAGGGGTGGGGCAATTAACTTATACTTTGAACGCTCCCCATGACGTGGAGATTCTCTCAAGTGTTAGACATGTAATAGGAGGGAGTAACAATTATTTTATTTAACTGCATCAGACACAATTTGAACTCAAAACCTTGGCATGGTCTCCCTAATACTGTATTGAGGTACATGCACCTACAAATGATATATTGAACCCAAGGGCTTAAATCAATAACTATTGTGTTGTATGTACCGACCATTTCGACCCAAAGGCTAAGCAGATGAAGAAAGACGTGCAATTCACTTATATACACATTGTCCAATAGCTGCTTCAAGAATCAATACCGACCATTTCAACCCAAAAGGCTAAGCTGATGAAGAAAGACGTGCAATTCACTTATATACACATGGTCCAATAGCTGCTTCAAGAATCAATTTAGCTCCCGATTTTACCAGATTCACTTGTAAACTCCACATTCTCATAAACTGAATCTTGCGAAAAAAGTAAGATTTGGGAATAGGTCCAGATGAACCCTTCAAGTAACTATGTTTGACTACATACCTCCTTAACATACAAAACTAGGGCCCATTTGGTGTTGCCCCCGCACTAGCTTCTCCACTGGCTGGCAAAGCACAGAGCAAGAGCCATTTTTGTGTACGGGCGTGAGGCGGAGCTGTGAAAACTGGCTTCATGTGAAGGGCTCTAGCCCTAAATAACCCTTCAGATAGCATACAAACTCCTTATGAGGTTTCAAAGGGTGGTTTTGCTAAAGTGGCAAATCAAGTGAATGCTGTCATAATAGAATAAATGAATGACATGATTTGTCTTGTCTGAGAGATAGGATTTTCATGTTTTTCTTATATATAGTGTAGAAACCCCCTTAGGAGGTTTTGAGGGGTGTCATAGCTAAATTGGCATATCATGTGAACGCCCGCATGCTAGATTTAATGAATGACATGAGTTGTTTTGTAAAAGAGCTAATATTATCATCCTACTCTTAGAATAATGCTCAAAATAATGGGGTTTTTTTTTTCACACAAATAGTATTTAAAATGAAACACACATAAACTACAAATATCTGAGAAATACACAAAAGCTCTTAAGGTTAATTTCGCATCTAGAGGTAAAATGGTCTTTCCCTACCCCACTTAGCACCGTTAGGGCCAAACTAATAGAAAGGCCATAAAAGGAATCAAAGATGGATTTAGGATCAAATAGGCAAGTTTAAATCTGTCGGGACTCCGGACTAAGAAGGGAAGTCTTTTTTTTTTTTTTATCGGTCAACGTGGGGGGGGGGGGGGATCCCCACCTGATTTTCATTGATCATGGGGCCTTAAAGCCAGATAGTACAAAGGTTTTGCATACATACAAAAGGGTTTTACATTGCCTGAGCAAGAATATCACACCAAGAGTCAGCAGTTTGTCGCTCCTTCTTCGGTAGGCGATGCTTCCATAGCCTTGCCTCCGAGCAACATGCCTGCAGCATGGCCTGGATGCATCTAGAAGGGAAGTCTTCGTTTTAGTAGGGTCAAGTAGTGAATCTTTTCTCATAATCCTAATGGTTGATGTAAGCCATCGAGCACACAGGCTCTCATCCTTTTCAAGCTTAGCCTATTCTGCAGCGCTTGATGCACAAGACGGCATCGTTTAGCAGGCTGGCTAGCAGAGGCTCATAGTCAGCTGAAATCAGCCGGTTTTTCGACCAGCCGAACCGGCATTTAATGACATCGTACGGATTGATAGATAAATTGCAGATCACAACAGATTGATAGTTACCTCTAGGCTGTAGTTGTCAAATTTTTTTTTTCTTGCCAATTGCAGAACACTCATGGCTGTTAGTGGCCCACGGCCAACTCCTGCCCTCTCTCCCTCAGCTTCAGACTCGCTCTCGGCGCTAGGAACTCGCCCTCGGCCAGCTCCAGCGCCGCTCAATATATCCCCGCCCTGTCCTCCATATCCTGCTGCTCCGCCCCTGCGGTGAGCCGCTGAGGTAGGCTTCGGCAGACGGCACTGCAGCCGGCAGCAAGAGGCGTAGCCAGCCGACAGCAAGGGCCATGGAGCACAGGTGGGCGGCAGCAAGGGCTCCGGCCGTCCGGCGAGCTGTGTCTAGGGTGGCGGCGACAACGACAGCTCGGGGAGGGGAAACGGGAAATTGGTGGATCGAGAGTAGGGCCGGATGGTACGGTGGACACTTGCTGGGCTGATGCCTGATGGACTATTGGGCCTTTGGCTTTAGTTGGCGCGCCAAAAGGAAAAAGTCCTCTCAATCTCTTTCGACAATTAAAGTAGTGTGATTAACCTAAGAGAGTGTTTAGCCTCAAAAAAAAAAAACCTAAGAGAGTGTTCCACCAAAAAAAAAAAAAAACAAAATTAGTTTGGTTTTACAATTTAAAGTGGTTTTATCTGATAATATGATACCATGTTAGCCATCCTACATGTCGCCACATCAGCCATAAGTAGATAAATTGGTATTTTCCACAACAGTTCAAGAGGTCAATTAGACTCTATTATAAAAAAATTTATAAAAGTATGTTTTAAAAACAATTATCCGACTTTTTCTTTAGAATAAATGTCATTTAAAAATACTAAAATCTTTAATTTTATAAAAAACATAAAATATTTGTTTTAACTCAAAACAAATATAACATCACATTTTTTCCTAAAATCATTCTCTATGTTTTTTATCAAATTCTCTATGTTTTTCAGAGTTAGAAATCGTGTAAGAGCATGATTTTTACGAAACACATAAAGTTTGTTGTCTAAACTTCCTTCCTATCATTTGCTCCCGCGTGCATGTGTGCAGAGTCATGATAATGGAGAGTTTGCTAATAGATTAGAAGTTCGTGAAATGGCACAACTTATATTATGAGATAATTAGTGGAGGATGGTGTGGATGACTTGCACCATTACATGTGAGATAGATTTATAGATATAGATATGGAAGCATCAATCCAGTTTGGAATAGCGTAAGATCCGCAGAGGATTATTAATTAACTACAATGATATGTGCACTCTACAAACGCTTTCATTATATGAAAATGCAATAGGGAAGAAGCTAGTTGCACAATAAGGGCAACTTTGTCCATGGTTTTGTCCAGGTCATTATTACAAATATATATCTCCTGTCTTCTGTTATATATAAGTTTGCATGTATGTATCTAAAGTTTTTTTATTTCCAACTTATGGTTATCCAACAAGATTTCTAGATTATCTATGCCGTTAATACGGAGTCGCATAATATAGTTGTTGTTATCTAAAAATAAAGTTTAGCTAGCTAAAATTTCCAAGCTAAATTTTTGTCAGCTAAAAGTTTTTTCAACTAAACTTTAGCCGGGGTGTTTGGATCCTCCAACTAGTAGACTCAGCTAAACTTTAGCTAATTTTTTTTAGCTGGGCGGTCTGGATCTCTAGCAGCTAAATTTAGCTAGTTAAAATATAGTTGGTGAATCAAATAGTACTATTTGTTCTTTATCTTGCTTCTGTGGTTAATTATTTCCTGTTTATTTGTTTTTACATTATTGTGATATACTGACAACTATATGATTAGTATTGTTGTTATAGGGCTGCATGATCTATGTCTACTGCTCGAATAAGCTTTACTCTCATCGATCAAGCATTGTGATATACTGACAACAGAGAAGGCTCTGCACAGAGAAGATAAATGCCATTGCACTCAACAATTAATTAATTAATTAATTAATTTGTTTAAAGAGTGGTTCATCAAATACGTACCGTCAGATGCTGCTTGCATGTCGTCACCCATAGAGTCCCTGATGTGGAGAACCAGCCTTGTCCTGTAGTTTCCATGGGCAGCATAGAAATCTTCCATGGCCAGCGAAATGCTGGTCCGTGCTATTTTCCCAACCAAGCTGCCCAGGTCAAGGATCACCCCGACATGAACCTCCTTGTGCCCTCCTCCGGTAGCAATATGAGCGGCAGCGAGGTTGAAGAGCAGAAAGAAGAACAAGATGGATCCAGGACGACGAACAATTGCCATTTCTGGAGGCTTGAGATAGAACTCAATGTGAGGTTTGCGCTACTATCTCTTTGTCTGCAGTGAGTGCTGCGACTCTGCGAGTGCGAGCTCATCAAATATATAAAGCCCCCGGGGCAGAATGCCTTCTCTTTTCAGAGACAGAGCAAGCCCCGTTTGGATTTCCATTAGACGAGCTAGAGCAATGGGGAAAGAGATAGAATAAATAGATGGAATGGAATAAAGAGAGCTAGGGGACGAGAGGAGTAGACATGAAGCTCATCTTCGCCATTATTCACACTGCTGAAAGCTAAGAGCGAGCACACGGTGCTCCTAACTTTTCTTCTTTTCCCCTTTCATTTGTCGGAGAGGAGTAGATGTGGAGCTCTTCGCCATTCACACTGATGATGCTCTGATTAAACGCTTCTTCATTCCCTAGCTACATTTCCTATGTTTTTTTGTATTTTTTTTTTTTCCTCATTTCTTTTTATTTCGTATTCTTCTATCTATCCCTGACATTCTTCACAGTGTTTGTTTCTAAAAAAAAAAAAAAAAATCTTCACAGAGTAAAAACAATCATCGTCTCTTTCGAGCCTCTCACCAACAGTTTATATTATTTATTTAAAAATCATGTTAGTACCTTTTGTGAAAATTCTTTTAGATGCCTATATTCTCGCTCTAAAAAGATGCCTAGAGGACACAAATGTGAAGGGACTGGCTGAGACTTTTTCCCGGCCCTCGCGTCGTCTCCACGGGAGGCGGCTCGGGGGAGCGACTTCGGCGCCCAAGCTCCCGTCCCGCGCCGGCTCAGGCCGCGCCCGCCGCGCCTCCCTTCGCCCGGCGGCGGCCCCATCCCTTCCCTGCCTACTCCATCCCTGCCCCTTCCCTCCACCTCCCCAGCCCACCCTCTCCTCGCCGGCGGCGGCGCGGGCGCCCGGCGGCTGCCGGCCATCCCCTCGCGGATCCGGCCATCCCTCGCGATCCAGGGCCCTCCGCGAGTGGATCTAGGGCCCGCGTGGCGGCGGGGCGGCGGCGGCCGCCGGCGGCGCGGCGCCCCCTGCCGCCCAGCCGGGATGCCTCCGGTGCGCGGCGGTGGGAAGCAGTGGCGTGAGCAGCCCCGCGGCTCCCCGACGCCGGCCACGCCGCTCCTCCAAACCGCGGCCGGGCAGCGACCTCCTCCCCGCGCTTCCTAGACACCCCGTGCGATGCTTTGTGCTTTGTGCGGGCGGCGTGGTGAGGAACCATGGCTTGTCTTCCTCTTGGCCCGAGATCCGACGTCGGTGGCCGGGTCCATGGCGCCCTCCGGTGGTCTACAGGGGGTTTCCGGTGAGCCAGCTCCCCCGGTCGAGCCGCGGTGAAACCGGGGAGCGGGAGGTTCGAGGCGTACCGTGGGGGCCCCCGGTGATAGCGGCGGCTTTGCCGGTTCGTGCTCGGAGGTTGAGCCGCTGCGCGGAGGCCTCGGCCGTGAATCAAGACGAAGACGATGACGAAGACGAAGATGGTGCTGGCGTGAGGTGGTGGACGGACAACAAATTGGGGTGATTGTCTGGTTTCTCGGCTTGTCGTCTTGGCGGTGGGGGTGGCGGCGCAGCTGCGGCTGCGCGGTTACTGCGCTGGCGCGTTGATGCCCTTTCGGCGAGGTGTCGGCCGGGGCGACCTGGCGGCGGCGGCGGTGGTGATGTCTTGGAACTTTGTGCGATGTCGGCCGGGATCTTTGGGCGAAAGCTTGGCGGCGGCGGCGCTGCGGGCGCCGTTTTTCCCTGTTGGGGGCGTCGCATCCCAAGTGTCTCCACGGGTGAGAACCCGGTCCGTTTGGATGGCGGCGGCGTTCCGTGCCCGTGTACCCTTCTTTCGAAGGCGTTCTTTGTGGAACTAGACTAGGCTAGGTCCTCGGGACCAATCTTCTTGGGGTTGTCGTTTTCTCGGTTGTTTGATGTGTTTCTTTTACCCCCGTAGTGGTCTGCTTTGCGGGCGGACGCTTTTCACCTCGCGCGTGTTGTTGTAAACTCTATCTCTCTTATTATAACCAAAGCCGGAAACCGGATCTTTCAAAAAAAAAGAAGATGCCTTTATTCTCATTACTTTTACCGGGAACAATATGTGTAACGAAGAATGGATTATTTTTGGACATTGACATTTGTCATGGTATCTCATTCCGCAATCATCGAAAGCAATCTAAAGGCTTTGTTAACAATAAGAAGTGCCCTACCAACCTGATCAACAAATCAAATCATTATCTAAAAAAATCAACAAATCAAATGGGTAAGTAAGGGTGTGTTTGGTTGTGGTGCCAACTTGGGCCTGGCTAGCCCAAGTCGGCTTCGGCTAGGATTGGCCATGCCAATTGTGGCACCCTGGGCTTGTTTGGTTGTTTCTATTTTTACGGTGCCCATTGTAGCCCGGCTTGGAGAAATTGGTGTTTGGTTTGAGTTACAAGTTGGATGCCGGCCCATTGTGGCTAACGTGGGCTTGTTTGGTTGCAACAAATCCCTCGTGTTCGGTGACCCATCGGTCAGGCTGGTCACCTTACCCCTCCTCTCTTTTCACCCCTCGCTATAAATTCGCCGGTGGGCTTCCACACTCTTCCTCTCGCTCACCCCCTTCTCATTCACTCGCCTCCACCCACTCGCTTCCTCGTCTCCTCGTCTCCCCGTCTTCCTCCAAGGACACCAACGCCGGCTGATTCAACGGCGGCGGCCGGCGATGGCGGCGTTCCCTCCCAGCAGCCGCGGCGGCGATCGTCGCGCGTGCGGCCGTGCACGGTAGGACCGAGGTGCGGCGTGCGGCGCATTCTTCCCCCGCGCCGTCCCACTGCAAGCATCTTCTCGGCGGAAGCGGCGCGGGCCTACGCCGGGGCCTCCCTTCCTTCGAGAGCGGTGAGTCCTCCAACCAATCCGGGTCCTCGGTAAGAAATCCACTTCAAAACCCTAGTTCTTGGTGGTTTTCGTCACTATTGGATTGATGCTTGGTTAGTCCCGATTGATGGTGCTCCGTGCCTGTTCTTTGGTTCATATCTCGATTCAATCCGATTAGGACCCACTACTACCACTTATTGCTTAGGGTATGCTCGATTTGGACAAAATCGTTAGGGTTTTCTCGTTTTCCCCATTATGCGGTGCTTCCCTGTTTCTTGATTTTCGATCGAGGTGGATTTGCTTCGGTGATCTAGGGTTTCACGGACTCCGGCGTGCCGGACGGGGTCCCGAGTCCCACCGGTGCGGCCTCGAGCAACGTCCGGTGCCGCTGTGCTTCCACCCAGGCGCCATTGCGTGCTCGGGGAAAGCTTGGGGCATCAAGCATGCCGGAAGGCGCTTCATGGGCTGTCCCGCCGGGGTAACCCCTTAATCCTTTGTGTAGATTCCGCAATGTGCATTACGATCAATGATGATATGTTCGTGTGTGATCGGTTGTTGGATTTGTGATATGTTGTTGCCGGGACAAAGCTGACCGGTCGCGAGTTCCGGGAGTACGGGCGATCCTTGGTCGGAGCGGGTGCAGAGGACTCTGGAGACCTTGTTCCATGAGCCGGACATCTCCAAGCACATCGAGAGCCGCGGACATACCGACACGTTGATGGACACACTAGAGCGTAACGAGGTTGTCTTCAACCGTAAGAAGGACCCGGAGGACGAGGTTGCTCGCACCAAGAGGGTTGCTCATCGGGTTTGCACCTCGTACCACGGGAAGGGCTGTTTCTCGCCATCATCGACAAACCGAAGATCACGATTACCTCGTCCGGTGCCTCCTCGCGCGTCGCGGATCGAGCCGGTGGTCATCCTCTTCAAGAAGTGACTCAATAGGTGAAGCCCGGTGCTTGGTAATGGAGTGGTAGCTGCCCTTTTGTTAGATCATTTGGTAGAACTAATGGTTAGCCGATGGAGTGGTGTCAAGTCATGTTAGTACCGATGGTTAGCCGCAGGTCATGGATCGCTATTTTGGGCCAAGAATGGCCACCGCTAAGTTAGTTTGGTGATGGAGCTAGTGTAGTGCCTAACTATAGGAGCACTAAGATATGCCCCCGTTATGGCATCTTTTTGTTCGCGTGACCCAATTATCGAGATGGTTGGGTCCAAACTTGTAAAAATGGTGCTTGGGTTCAGTCCCAAGCAAACACTTATGCCTTCTAATGCAGTACCTTAGCTGTGTACAATGCATCGGTTATGTTTGTTTGCTTCGTTATGTTTGTTTGCATGTTGCTCGGTTCGGTTACGATTCAATTCGATCGCTGCTGATTCAGTCTAAAACACACACGAATAGATGAGGCTCCATTTGATAAATAGTACAAATATTTGGAATTGTGTCACCAAATGGTCCAAGTTCAAGCCCGACATGGTACATCACGGTCCTCACATTTGGGAAGTACAAATAACACTTCAAATGAACCGTAAAACCTACAAACTGGAGTACAACTATCACTACTAAGCTCCCTATGATGAAGTCTTTGATGTTGATGTCTGCGACAAGAATGTTGTCGTCCATGTCGTCTGGTATTCACGGAAGCTCTTCAACACCTTCATTGTTCTCAGGTTCCTGTTGCCCCCTCTGGTATTCCTGGAACGCAGCCACGCCTCTTCATAGGAGCTGTAGCCGAGATACTGTTCCCAAGAAATCGGTGCACTTTGCGGCAACAACCGCCCAAGACCACGTACACCCCCGGCTGCCGGCCAACGAACACAAGTGTACCACCTCATGTTTGTTGACTGCAATCACAAGACAATTATCAAGATTGGTTGCTTGATCGGATAACAAGTGGATAAACAATTGAGATACAACATCCATTCACAATGCATATGTCAAATAAACCATGTTTGAAATAAACCATGTGTCAAATGAAGCTAGGTTCATATAGCAATTCCCACAAACAAGTCTCACCAAATGTTAGGAAACCTCCTCTCACAATGAGTTTTAGATGAACAAAACATGTAACAATCGAGAATGATAACTAACTAACACCTAGTTGGCTATCATAATCTACCCAAACCACATAAAAAGGGTATAATCGCTACATGTGTTTGACATCAAGGTTTGATCACTGGAATGCCATCCTAGCCCTAGCATCGCATCGGATGGTCATTGATCCATAGTTCTTTGTCTTGACGGAAGCGCACAAACACACGATCTTGTACCCTTATTCTCGCATCGGTGATTCAGCACCGCATCAAGTCGGCTATGGAGTAGTTTGGAACCCCATCACGCTTCATAGATTCCGTGGGCCCTCTCGAGTGGTTCCCTTCACTTATAGCTTTGCTTTCGGACCTTGGACAGCAGCAGTCATTCCCTTAAATAAGGCCACATCATCTTCAGTAAGGCCTCTCTTCCTCTTGCCACGCCACCAATGTCTTCCTTCCCAAGGTTGAGGTCCACCTTGGCCTTCCCCTTGCCTTTGCCCTTGTCCTTGTCCTTGTCCCTCGATTGTCCTTTCCGAGCCCCATTGGTGTTCTCGACTGGCCGCTTGTTTTTGGTCAGGCTGGTCATCCTCCACATCAATTGTTTCGGGATAGGAGGAGTGCCCGGTGCTTCATTGTTGCCCATTGCCCACTTACCGGAGGCAACACACCGGCCAAACACACTTTTGCATCAAGCAAGTAGTTGGTGATGGGCACATTCGGGAACTCCTTGTCCTTAGCATGATCTTGCGGATCATCAACACAAGAGGCCTAGTGAGATTACAAACTAATGACAACAATAATGCATGAAAGGAATATGGTAAACATGTACGTAACAAAGCAACTACCTTGATGTGGCCATTGTAGTGGCTAGGATCCATGGTAATCATACACTGTCTTCATCCCATCCGACCGAGCCCCCTTCAGGTGCACAACTTTCTTCCACTTGGCACTCCACTTCCTTAGGTGATTGGTGACCGAGAGTCGTGGATAGCAAGGTTGAAGAATGCATCAAGTCTCTGGCAACACCTTGCACATGTACATCTTTGAAGCCCTTGTCACCCCTCACTCCATCGGTCACCAGGTCTCGCAAACTTCTCTAGCATCCTCTTGGACATTGGGGGAGTCCAAACGAGCCTAGGAATCTGCACACCTTGTTTCGAAGCGGGACCTCCACCTCGGGGCTGTTCTTGGGCATAGGGATCCGGCTGCTCTTCACCAAAAACATGAAAGACATCCACACCTTCCATAGCTAACACAAGCATGGAGCAGTACACAACAGGGTACAAGGATGGATGCATATCAACAGAATTAGAATTTAAATCATCACCACATACACAACCAAATAGATGCCATTCAAACAAGAGAACATAGTTCAAAATACAACTCACATCACCAAATAAGTTCATTACAACAATGACATCATTGCCTAGGGAAACTGGTCTCGAAGAAGAAGTTCAAATTACATGCTAATCAGGAAAGATGGTAGTACTGCTGCATATGACACCCCTAATGAGCCCCATTCCTTGAAGCCCACATTTGAGCTGCCCATTCATCCCTTTTTGCTGCCCAAGTTTGGTTGTCATAGCCATTGTCATTGGGTCCATTCAGATGGAGGAGGTTTGGTTCCCATTCGACTCAAGTGGTATGATTTCATCCTCGTCCAAAACCTAAAATCCGGTTGTGCAGGATGCAATGAGGCAAGGACCGCCTTCACCGAGTCTTGTATGGATGGAAGGGTTTGTTTGTAGGGACCTTGAACCTAGTCTTCAAAGAACCGAAGGCTTTTTTCCTTGATCACCCTCGGGGATGAATGCCCGAGGTTGAACAACTCTCTAGGGTTACGGGGGCTTCTAACACCAAACTCCCGAAGGTGATATCTTGTGCCTCGGTATGGTGGCGAAAAAACCGGGCTTAACAAAGATAACCAAAGATCAACCAAGTAGTACTTCCCTAGGAATGAAAAGTGAGAACAGGATTAGAGGACTAAACATGAACCTAGGGGCCTTAACTAGTAAACTAGAGAGGTTGGAGTACTACCTGGTGGAACCCTAAGGCCATCCTCCCTTTCCAAAGCATCTCCTAATATCCTAGCATCATGAGCTGACCCCTCCCAACCAGCCAACACATAAGTGAACCTCAAATCAAAATCCACTGCAGCAAGAACATTTTGGGTAGTGCAATGCTTCCTCCCCATAAATGCTGCCCTATATCTTGCAGGGACTCTTGCATCAATATGAGTACCATCAATGGCACCCACACAGTCCTAAAACAAAGGCACCATTAAGCAAAACAAGACAGGGAAAACCAGAACTTAAACTACTGGATAAACAGCTCCAACCTTGAAGAAGGGGTTCCACCTCCTATTGTTGTTGATTTTGGCGTGCACTTCACCGTGGGTGGCTTAATCGTTCATCCCTCAGCTCACCTACTGCATACAACACCTCCCCGGAAATACCTACCGATGGTTTCTAGGGACCTCCCCGAACACAAGAGTGAGTACCTCGAATCTTTGGTTGTGCCCAACAACAATCAAGAACATGGCTACCTGTTCTTCTACAGTCATGTGAATACTTGCTCTCGCAGCCCCCTCTCCTTGAACAGATTGCGAGAGGTGGAAGAAAGGTTCTTTCCTCATCCTCAAAAGCTCAAACTGGCACGACGGTCATCACCGCGTGGTAAATGAACCCCGAGATTGTTGTTCCTCTCAACCTCTCTAGAACTCGAGGGGGACCATAGGTGATCCCACGCCTAGTAGAAGCTGCCCTCCTAAATCGAGAACCATCCAGGCAGCGATAAAGAGAACCAATGCGGCCCCCTAGCGATAAGTGGCGGCGACGCCTAGTTGAGCGAACCATGGAGCTAAAGAAAAATGAAACATGCATCAGAAGAATGGAAGACACATGCATGAACAGCCACACTTGAAGCGGCGTAATTGGTCAAACCATAGCATAGGACATGGATCGGCCGCGACACCGACGGTGTGCGCCCCCAAATCAGAAAAAGAATGACTTGTAACCCCAACATGGACTAGTCAACGGAGCTACAAACTAGAGGACCATAGCGAGCAGTACTAATCAAACCCTAGCAACAAAAAGGATCGGCTGCATCACCAAGTGGTGTGCCTCCCTGATCCACAATCATCATCGACCAGTTAGCCTTAGGCTCAAGATATAGATCCAATCCAATCACAAGAACACAACCGAGACCGCGAGATTCAGAACAAACGCAGGCGAAGGAAGGGGAGGGAGAACGAAGGAAGGGCGGCCTCATACCGCTGACCATCGACCTTACCAGATCCGCGAGGACCACCGCCGCCCGGCGACGGGGTGGTGGACGACGGATGGAACTGCTGGGAGAGGAGAGGGAGGAGCGAGAGCACCGGACGGCGGCCGAGCGAGTGAGGGAGGAGTGGGTATCCGAGCTAACCCTAGCCGGGCGGTGAGAGCATGGGTTATATACGACGGCCACGACGAGCCGCCCGGGCCCGCGGCGCCGGCCGAGCACGCCGCCGGCGGAGCACGGCCCAAAATGAGTCGCCACCCATGCGATTCGATCGGAGCCGGCTCCGGCTGACGGCGGGCCCATCCTAGAACTGCCCAGCCGGGTTTTCAGCAACCAAACACCCAAATCCCAGCCCATCCTAGCAGTTACAAGGCTTTGGGGAGCAACCAAACACACCCTAAACTGTCCCCCGAAGTTGACTATGTTGGAGTAATAATATAGAGAGCATGCATGGACCGCACCGTGTGTTTTGTACTACCAAATACCAATTGCATATATATATTACACACATCGATCAGTACCTGTAATCTTGAGTATCCTTCGTTTGATATCTTCGCTGTAGGTGTCTGTAGTTTTTTTTTTGAAAGGTGCACATGCACGTTCTTCGTTAAGAGGAAATAGAGTTCTTTTGTTACACTACCCGATTAGCTGGACGGCGAGATGTCATAGTCCGAACGGGCAAGACACTAACATGATTCACGGACTCTAACGGTGGCGCTTCGGAGTTTGTAGTTAGGTGCGACCGTTGGTGGAGTGGCGGTTCTGCGCCCCGGGCCGCCAAGCGGCGGGAAAAGTTGGCACATTGCCGTGCACTTGGAGCTTGGATCGGAAGCAAGCAAACGCCTCATGAAACCTCACCGCTACGTGATCGTCCGGCGCGTTAACGATCAGTGTGGTCGTGGCGGCCCTCCCACTTGTTGAGCATTACGCGCCGTGCTCGCTTCTCCGGCCGCTAGTCGCGAATGCCGACTTGGGGCCGAGACAATCGCTCCGCATGGGATTCAGCCCTCATCAACCGCCTTGCACTACCGAATCCTGAATTGCCTTGAGGGCCTAAAACCGCCAAGGAAAGGGGAAAAACCGCCAAGGAAATGATCCCCGACCATAAACCGTCAAGCAAACACACTCAAGAATAGAGAGTAAGGGAAATTAGTTTCCTTTGACGGTTTCGACACTCAAGGATAATTTCCTTGGAGGCTAGCCGCCAAGGAAATCAGTGCCCTGACTTAACTTGCCAAATGATCAAGGAAATGATAGAGCCGCCAAAGAAAGTAGTTTCCTTGACGGTCAAAGGCCGCCAAGTTTACACTCCCGACCGCCAAGGTTATTGTTGTTTCCTTGGCTGCTCTTTCACCTCCAAGGAAATTATTGTTTTCCTTGACTTTCATTAACCGCCAAGCTAATTCTATTTCCTTCAGGGCCAGCCCCCAAGGAAATTTATACTAGCAATAAAAAATAATTGCAGTGAACAATATATTCTAAAATGCAGTCACTATATTCAATTGACACGTGAGTCATACATAGACATTGACCATTAAATGGACGTAAAATATCCATATTAATATTACAAGAGCATTTATCTTTCATCCTTACATGAAGTCCATACAGCTTACAACATAACACACATGTCACTAATAGTTTCCAAAGCGGTAGGGTATTACTAACTTCTGTGCATGTCCTCCCAAGCACACTATCTTTTTTGGCCTAAGTACATTTGCTAGTTGCATACCTACATGAGAAAATAGAACAATGAATCAATTACTAAGTATGTATGAAATCATCATGGCTCATGTATAGATAGTGAGGTGGAAGCACAACAACAAAGTAGAACTCACTTGTGGAGACCAACTGCTTTGATGTTGATCTGTAGTACGACGAACTTGCTCGCTCCCTCTGTAGGTAACCCACCATTAGTGCCTCGTTACCCCCATCAGCTGCACCGCATAGCATCACTTGTAACAATATTCCATAATGAGAAGGGTAAAGGCATGATGAACTTCAGCATAAAGAACAAGTGACGGAGAGTAGAGAATATTGTTTCTATGCTATACCAAAAAATAAAAGTGCATTAAAGACTGTTTACTCTATTTTGAATCCATGATAGTATATTGCGCATTTCGCGTGGCAATGCATTCAGGGAAAGCAAGACTGTTTACTCTATTTTGAATCCATGATAGTATTCTATCAGGAAATCAGGTATGTGTACAATCATGAGAAAGATGAACACTATTATCTAATTGGGCTAATCCATTCAGATTACCACTACTGGTCCAGGAAGTCACACGTAACCTGAGTTAGCAGTAACCACTAAATGTGTCCACAACAACACTAAATTTGAGAAGAGTTTGCAGTGATACTGACCTCGCTCATTTGCTCTCTTCCATGGAATTCCACTCTCTCGCTTTGGACATTGCTTGGACCAACTGTGACCTGTATCCTGGGACCTGTACCATAACCAATATACAAAAGCAGAAGTGATTCAGATTCTTTTTAAAGCTCATGTGCTATAAGGTGATGTCCTGAAAGGTTCAAGATTCAAACATTTTATTAAAACTGCACATAGATCCATGTATCTCCGGCATTATACCATGCACATTCCAATCACACATACCATGCATTCCAATGACATTAAACTTAGTACCCTTGTATCTATACAATAGAGATGCATAAAGGATTTTGAACTAATATTCTATTTGTAGCAAAAATATATAAGGCACTTGGAGCTAATACCCTAGCAGCTAAACTTAGTAACATACTAGGTTCTTGAGCATGTAACTTCCCCTTTCATCTTGTCTTCTAGATTCCTTTATCTGTTCTTGGAGAACGAAACATGTCAAAACAACACTGATAGAAAAAAATACTTGACTTAAATTTCAGCATATGTATGCTATCTGTTTTACCTCGTATAGAAACAATGATATATATTACTACATATGTATGCTACCAGTTTTACCTCGTATAGAAACAATGACACTCTTCGACGCAAGGGCGCGGAGCGGATTACTGGTTCCTCCAGCGGAAGCCACAAGGCGTCAATGAAGGAGGCGACAGATGCTGCAAGTTTAGTCGTAGTGCAAGTTCATCTTCAGAACGGTAACCATTTCCTGGGTAATCCATGAAAGACTGGAATATAGGAATGTTCGATGCTTTCTTTGATTGATCAGGTACATATGTATACAACCTCGCACACATGTAGCCACACACGCGACACACACACACACATGTAGCCACACATTGCCTAGTCTAAGACATGCAACCACAAGTGCTCGGTCTAACAATCTCAATCACAACATGCAAAAATATACTGTAATAAGGTAAAAAAGGCAGACGTACTGTGATAGAAACAACAAGCTGAAATTTTGGGGAAAAAAGGTTTAGCAAATTAATTGAAGTAGCAATGTAAGTTGACGAGAAAGATATAAGTACCATATTCTTGTGTTTGCATCGTCTTTCTTGTTGGTCTCTCCACAAGTTGGTGCCCTGGGTAATCAATCAACAACACAAAAATATATACAATACGGTAAAAAAAAAGGGAAGAGGTACGGTGAAACAAACAAGCTGAATTGAAAAAAAAAAAAAAAAAGAGAGTTTAACAAATGTGAAATTTTACAATGGATGGAAAAAACTTGGACGTCAGCAATGTACTGTAGTTGTAATTCATGAGAGACACAAGACAGAAGTACCATATTCACTTCCGGTAACTCATCCCCTATGTCCTTTGTGTTTGCATCACTGGTCTCTCCACCCATGTCCGCTGACCGTGGCAGCGGCAGGTTCTCCGGCGACGGGCTCACCAGCACCACCTTCTCCCGGTCCTCCCTCTCCACGACCTGCACGACCTCGGTCGTTTTCTCCACCGCCTTGCGGCCCCCTCACAAACCACCGTGTTGGTCCGGCTGTCCACGACCACCTCTCCAACACCTTCCATTATTTAGCAATGGCTCAGACGAAACATATTTACCTAGTCAGGTCGTAGAAAACACGGAGGAATGTTGCCCGGTTGTTTGCTACTCCCTTCATTTTAAATTATAATTCATTTGACTTTTTAACCTCAAATTTGACCACTCTTATTCAAAATTTGTGCAATACAAGGAAGAGGCAGGAGAAGGCACCTCCTCCAACCTAGGTGCACTCTCTTGTGTTTGCATTATATATTTTCTTATTGTCTATACGCACCAAAATTGCTATCAATGTTGTTGGAGTTTTTTTACATCCTCCTGGGAGGATGATGATATGGGAGAGGCAGGAGCATGGAAGATCTATAATAAGATCAAAGAAAGCAGTAGTTGTTGATGTATGCTTATAATCATAGATTAGCATGTTCTTCACTAGCCATGGACCAACTTATTTATAACGTTTTTTAGTGAGGGTTGTAGGTTCAAGTAAGAGAGCATCAAAAGGGAGGGCAGGAGTGTCGGAGGCCAAAAAGCAAGAACAAAAAAAAGAAGGTTAGTTTTTTTTTCATGTGTGTGTGTAGCTACCATTTCTCATGCTTTGTAAATAGGTCAAATATGGAAGCTAGCAGCATACACATGCTGAAAAAAAGTAGACATGAGTTGCCTACTCCTAGGATGCAGACTGGCTATCAACATGCATATTTAAAAAGATGAGGCGACCAGGCCAAGACGGCTCCGAGCGTGGCCACGGTGGCCAAAAATTTTGGCCGCTGCGATCTTGATCGGTGGACGGAGCGCCGGCTGACCCGTGGCCGTGAACAGGAGTTTGCCCGGTCGGCGCTCGCAGCGTTCCAGACACGCGATGCCGTCGCGGCGTTGGTGGTCGGCACGGCGCTATTTGTCGAGTGCTGGTTGGCTCATATGCTCGGGCCCAGCTGCGGCGGTGGCGCATTTCGCGTCTTTTTTTGCGGAGCGGTATGGGCTGGGCGGCGTGGGGAGCTCATCGGCTGAATTCGCGGGTCCTCCAAACCCGAGCTGTCATGAATCCACACCGCTTCTCCTCCCTTTTCCTTCTCTCTGGCGGCTAGGGCGGGGCGAGCTCGTGGGCGGGCGCCCACGGCACACATGCCATGGGTGCCGCAACCTAGGCGAGCAGGCCCCGGCGGTGGGTGCGAGCGCAGCAGGTGAGGGCGCGGTGACTCGGGCGAGCAGCCCGCTTGTGGCGGCGCGAGGGCCCCGGGCCAAGCGGCCCGACGAAGCGCGCACTCGCTGAGACCCGAGCCCCGGCTATGGCAACCGGTCGTGGCGGCGCGAGGGACCCAACGCGGCGGTCCAGCAGCGTGAGGCCTAAGCCCCAGCTAGGCGCGGCCGTTCGCGGTGGCGCGAGACCCGGCTATTGACCGGACCGGCAGCCGCACCCCCGGGCGCTGCGCGCGACGGCGGGCGAGTACGGACCTTTGACGATGCGTTGCGGCGACCTCCAAAGACGAGTGGATCCGGCACGGCATGGCGGCCCTGGCGTGGATACGAGAGGAAGCGGTACGCCCGTGTCCACCTTCCAAACGCAACGCGCCACATCTCCTCCCCTGCTCCCCACGCCCGACGCCGACGCCGCCACCTCTTCCCCCCACCTCCTCTTCCTTCCTCCCCCGCAGATCCGCTCCCGCCCCGCCGCCACCGCACCGCCTCCGGCAGCGCCGCCTCACCTCTGGCTGCGCTTCCCCTCTGTCGAGGCCGCTAAACCGCGACGCCGCCACCTCTTCCCCACCTCCCTCTTCCCTCCTCCCGTGCAGGTCTTCGGCACGGCGGGCCACCGGGCGCAGCAGGCCATCGCCGCTCCGCCCTCGACGACGCGCCCGGCCGACCTTTACCGCACCGACGAAGCCGACCTGGATGTCGATTCCTACCACAGCGGGGAGACCCGTGAAGCTCGCCAACTCCGCTGCCGCTTGCCGTTCTACTCCGGCCCCGGTACCTCTTCTGTCTCATTCAACTCCACTGCCGCTTGCCATGGCCCGTGGGTAAGGCCAGTTCCATCTTCTGCTCAAGTATAGATCACTCAGCGATCATGCACACAACGTGCTCGACGATTTGCCTCTACATAATACCGCTCTTATGCTACATATAATTATACCATCCTGTTACACCATTGCATACCACAGTCTCACTCATATTTAACAGGCTTTATGATTCCATCAGAATGTATAAATATGGAAGCTTCATCTCTAACAGTCTGTTTCTTGGCCATTGTCAACATGATCACCTAATCTTGGCAGTATGCTGACAATGCAAAGCTTCTTTCAGAAAAATAATATGGGTCCTTTCAGCTTTCAATTCTAACTGATTACAAATTTATGACAGATGTGCATCTGCAAATGGGGAGGTTGCTCCTCAGTGTGAGGAGTGTGCTATGTACTACACATCAATCTGCACAAACAAATGGGTACGCATTCTAGCTCCAGTTACTTGATTGAGATCCTTTGTGATTACCTCATACATTGTTGTAGTTATTTCATTGATAATCTTTTGCTTCCATGTATCACCATAATTAAATAGTAATATATAGCTGATTCCTACAGTCATAAGGTATCTTTTCTTCCAAATTGTAAAATGGCGAGGTATTAGATTCAAATATTCCCCATATCCATATTGCCGCATTCTCATTGAACATAGTTTTCTCAAACATGGAATGCATTGTTTTATCATTTAAAAAAAAAAAAAAAAAACATTTGTCTTCCTCTTACACTGGACATTGTTTCGAATAAATATTAAACGGTATTATCTTCTGTTGCACATGTGCCAATTCCCGGCTTTGGACGAATCTATACATAACCCTTAATTCCGTAGATCACCGTCATGTCCGCCATAGACTCATCTTACTGTTCTTTCTATAGTACCCTTTTACAACTGTCCAATCAGATCGCAGAATATGCATGTTCTCATTTATGGAGCCATCAAAATTCGAAGCAAAAAAATTTGCTTATCTATTAGCACAGTATCATAAACATTAAAATTTCCTCACAACAAATTCATCCTTCCATTGGGTAATCGCAGCTGTGTGCAGATTCATTCTACAAATCTAAAAAAACGAAACCATTTAATTAAATTTTAAGAGGATACATAACTCTTCCCAGCGCCACTTATTTCTTTTCCATGTGTATACAGGGCAATGATCTTAACTAAATGGCACATTTTTTTCTGTAACGAATTCATCACCTTTTGTATATTGATGGCGTCTTTATACCTTCTAGCAACCAGTTGTAGAAATTTGAGAATAAGCTTTTACAAATTCCTGTTTAAAGCTTTTTTTTAGATACATATTTTGGCAATTGATATGTAATGCAGCACTAACATTTAGAATGTTTGCCAAATATACAGGGTAATCTCTCAAATATACAGGATGGACAGAACAACCACGGGCTTACATAAATGGTTTGTTCTTTGAAGGTACCTCAGCTAAAACCTTTCCCTGCATAGGGTCATCGAAGGCTTTCATATTAATTATCATCTTGCATTTAGCCCTTGCAAATCGATGTTACACTCTATGCTGCAATAGTAACCACCGTCTGCAATAACTGCAAACATTGTTCCTCCTTCCAACACATTATTTCTTTTCAGAAACTGATGCTCTCAATATCAATTCAGAGGGAATGCAGACAGATTTGCTTTGCCTGAGGACCAAGGGGCTGCTTGCTGTTTTGCTTTGTCGAAAACAAGACCGAAGCAAAGCAAGGTGTCTTCAACACTATGTTGTGGTTATATGGAGAGGAAGGTATACAACACTATGACAACCCAGTACACCTTTGAGACAAAATTGTAATACAGATAATAGAATGAGTCGATTCTTCCGATTGACTGCCTTTGAGATGCTTAACAATAGGCCTTTTGTGCAGGATGGAGGATGAAGCAGTAACCATAATGCACACATTTTTTTACTAACTGTGTTGTGCAGCGAACAATATTGGATGAAACAATCTTTAGACAAAAACAGCAAATATTCATTGTTTTTGCCACTACCATTTCAACATCGTACCTCTTTTACTATATATGTATTGTTTTCTTTCGCTCTTTTTGCAAACAACACTGCCATTTAAGCTCAATTAATAAAGGTTGTTTGGTATTGTGAATGAAGTGTCGCAGCCATTTATCATGGACTACTCTATATGAATATATGAACTGGTCTCATAGTGTACATCTCATGGTACGTGTTGTAGTGCTAAATCTGTTTTCCGGTGTCATTCCACAACAGCGATACACAGTCGCAGTCCCCAGCTTCAGGATCTCCATATATTTGTGTTGGGCTAATTCGGTGTGTGACCGAAACCGACAAATTATGCCCCATCCCTCATCGTAGGTAAGACAATGTTCCTTCGACATGGACCAACCTCGTCTATATAAACGTTGTGCGTTGTTGTGTTAGACATTTATCGTAGTTCTTCGTCTTTGCGGGCGGCCAGATCTCAGTGAACGCGAACGCGCTATAGACTAGTAGAAAGTAGGCCATCATATGCCATGCACAAGAGTTGATGCTCTCCTAGCTTGTTCGTGTGTGGCATGGTCATTCATGCTAAAACTAGAGCTACTATCCATCTTCGTTTAAAGTATAGAAGGTTTGTGTGAGAATCTGATAGATAAGAAGGGATTCATATAAACATACACACTTCATAATTTATAAGAACTTGAGGGTACACACAGAGCACCTTTAATGTTTGATCTAGCCTGCATGCATGGTACCACTCTTCTACAAAAATAAAGTTTTCCTTGATGGTTATAGACGACGAGATATCTTAGTACGGGTCTCCTACACACGTATCAGTATTGCGGTGCACAGTTTTGGTATCATGAGCGAGTCAAAAGAACATATCGAGATGAAGGAGAACGTGTATGTTTCCATCTCTGTTGTAGAGGAGGTAAAGTGCAGCTGCATCTTCTAAAAGATCCTCCTCCGTTTCTAGCTGGTTTATTGAACCCAGATGGTGATAATGCTTTCTCTAAATATTTTATTAAATATATACGTTCATACAACTCCTTGTGTTTCTTTTACTTCACCTGGTGCTAAAATTGACATGGATATAAACAAAGGGTCAAGGGTCTTGGGTCGTATGTCTTTAAAATTAATGGACATATCCACCATCGAACTAGGTGGATTCCCAGCGTTGCTGCGGGTATGGTGCTTGAATTTAATTCATGAAGAGAAAACAAACATGTATGACTTCATCTAAGCATAAATTCTACAAAGAATAATAAGACAGTCACGCGTTGCCACTGTTCTTTACAGATATAACCACAGACAAAAAAATTCTTAGTGATACATACTAAATTAGTAAATAATTGACTGCCTTATGTACCTAATCTAGTACTATGTACATTAGTTACGCAAAAGAAATAGAAGCGCCAATTCTTTAGTTACAATAGTTGATTGAAGCTGGAGGGAAAAGACTGCATCTAGCGCAAGCAGGAATAGCTGAATCCATCGCATGCGCGTGCTCTACGGCAGCAGGCCTGAGGGCCGCACAGAAGCAGGCTGCTCCTCCTCACATGCCAAGATATTACAGTGGCGTGGCATGGCAACTGAAGAGCCCTTCTCTTCAGGCGACTGCAGCAACCGAAGAGCGCTTAACTGACCACACCGTGTGGACATGGATGAAGATTGCCTATTGGTGTCCGGTGGTGTAGATGTCGTAGCACTGCATCTCCTTCACCACTCACGTGCTACCCTAGGCAGATAGCACATTCAGATAAGCATGTTCAGCTTCTTCCTACCCTCGTGCACATTCAGATAGCATTCAGACTCACGACTGCTATTTTGGGCTCGAGCAAAACCGCCACCGCACGTTCTCGCCAGCACGCCGCATGCGCGCTCCGCACCACCAGCGCGGCGCCGGGCGCCATGTGCCTCCCAAGGTGCTCCACGACGCGGGCCTTCTCCTCGGCGGCCATGCCCATGAGCGCCGCCAGGAAGACGACGTCGTACCCGGCGAGGTCCCTGGTGACGTCGGCCACGTTGGAGGTGCGGAACGCCATGCGCGCGGCGAGCGCGGCGTCAGCGCGCACAAGGCGACGCGCGCGGTCGTTGGCGTCCCTGCAGATGTCGCGTCCACCGTGCTGCGCGGGATGCACGCCGTCACGAGGTCCGTGAAGAGCGCGTTCACCTCTGGCGACGGGCTCAGCGACGACAGCTTCGCGATGGCCGAGGCCAGACCGGTGATCTTGCGCACCAGCGCCGCCTCGGCCTCCTCATCCGTCACCTGCTGGACGACGACGACTCGTGCTTCTTCATCATGGACCTTCTGCTCCTCCTTATAAAGACTGCCCAAGCCTCGACTCAAACGACGTACTATATACGATTGTGGAGCAGTGACTCATCGAGTCTCATCATGGAGAGTGAAGACCTTTGGCCTTTGGCCTTTGGCATCCTGTATTGAATTGGGAAGGTGGATAATAATAGAACAACGCTGATTCATCTGACCAATTAAGGGGAAGGAATGACAGCACTGTGGATGGGCTAGGGGTGTTGGATGAGGGAAGCCGAAAGCACAGAAACGTAGCTCGAGGAAGAAGTGGAGGGGGCAGCAGGAGAAGTGGATGATGTGGCGGAGGTGGTGGGGCTGCCTAGATTTCAGTTACTACTCACGTGAGCCAATCGGGAGGCTGAGAATTCCTAAATAGACCCCCTAGTGGGAGATAAGCTTATTGGAGTTTTAGATTGGATCTTTAACTACCAGATGAGGGAGTCTCCTGTGTATGCACAACTTCATATTTATGACACTGATAATGAGGTAGAAAATCGAATATCATTTTTTGGTGGGATGGGGATTGTGAGGGTGAGAATGAAATTGATAGAAGAATTGTCGAGGGATTAGTGAGGATGTTTGATCAATCGAATGAACTGGTGAACTCATTTTGGGAAGCTAGGGATCTATTGGTCCAAAACAATAATTGCCGCCAATTGCGTCTTAGGCTATTTCACAATAGATCGAAAGCTACACTGCAGTACAATACTACAATGCACCGACAGGATCCGAGATAGCTGGTTTGATAGTTGGTGACTTTACGGGAAAATAGGCTTTGATTCAATATTATTAAAAACAATAAGAACGTAAGGTCAGAGATTTACAAGGGTATTCATGACGCTTTGGGTTACAGCCTTGTCGACAAATTCATGGTGCTAGCAGGAAGATTTTCTACGAGCAACATACATATGATCCCAAAGATTTGATATACCAAGAAAATCACCTTCCACAACATGGTAATGGAAAAAAGAAACTTCCATTGAGATATTTTCGAGTACCATGGTCCCCAAGGTTTGTTCTATCATGCACACATCACCCGCAGCGAAGTGTGGCATAAGTGGCTAGTAACTATATATAAGTAAAAATACAACTAGGGATTATCCCTATCGACTACTATGCAACATGGGTGGGCATTTTGGTTTTCGGTTACTCTGGCTCTATTTCAGTCCTAACCAAACTAATTGAACTTTTTCGACAAAGGTTACTCAAGACAACAAACAATACACGGGAGATTTGTTTCTAGAAAAAAAAAATATAGCAAAACATGTATGAGGTTTGGTGCATCTAACATGTAGAATAGTCATCTTAGGTGTAAAGTTTGGCAGGGCAGTTCAGCTATCTGCCATCTTTGTCCATCTGGCTCTCCAAACTCCGGCATCTGGGCAAACCGATCAACTACTATTATCCATAAACAAGGGTTAGTCGGGATGTAGGATCCCACTGGAAGCCACCATTACGCATAATAATAACATAAACCTACTGGTAATCTCCATGTTTTCTTCCATGCTGTAACACGCAGCCAAGCCACCAATTCCTTCCCCTTCCATGTTATTCTAAGCCAGAAGAATACATATGGTTCCATATATAGCCTTTTATTGACACAATGCAATTGCAAGAATATCATCATCGTCGGTAATGGCAACGACGCCGGCACCGCAGACCGCATCGCGGGTCGTCGCCTCCGGCCGGCTCGTATTTGGCAAGGCAACAGACGATGTCAAGATTAAAGGTGTAAGATTGTGTGGTGTGAGGAGCTTTGACAATGGCGGCGCCGGCGGCGGCACCGGCAGGCGTGTCGCCGTGGAAGCTGTCAATGGCGCCGTCAGGCCGAACGGCGCAGCGGCGGTCGCCGACGTCCGGCAAGTGATGCCCGCGCCGCCACCGGCGTCCGTGGAAGGCGACGACGGCGATGCCTTCCGGCTGGGTAAGTTTGTGGAAGGGAGGCTCGTGTACAGGCAACAATTTGTGATCAGATCCTACGAGATCGGGCCTGACCGGACTGCCACCATGGAGACCCTCATGAACCTTCTTCAGGTGCATGCGAAAACACATTTATTCAGTCTGAATCCACTGTTATATGTATATATGCATCTCAATCTCACTGTATGTGTATGATCGCCCATCCTCTGTCTCTACTTCTTGTGCCATGGTCTGAAGATTGCCCAGCAAATCTGATATCTGTGCAGGAGACGGCACTGAACCATGTGATGTGCTCTGGGCTCGCTGGGGACGGTTTCGGTGCGACGATGCAGATGAGTCTCAGGAAGCTCATCTGGGTCGTCACAAGAATCAACATTCAGGTCGACAAGTACAGCAGATGGTAACTAACTACTGTACATACAGAATCAAAATAAGTAAAAACAAAACCTGATCTTGGTGATCAACTGATCATAGATCAGTCATGTTTATTTACTGGGTTTCACTTCACATACTTCTCTTGCTTGGCAATGACAGGGGGAGATGTTGTGGAGATAGACACCTGGGTGGCGTCGTCAGGGAAGAACGGCATGCGCAGGGACTGGATCATCCGTGATCGCAACACCAAGAACATGATTGCAAGAGCCACAAGGTAAATCTTCCATGTTACAGTTGTGAATGAGTACTAGATGTAAGTAACAAGCTGTGATGACGTGATGAAAATTGTGCAGCAACTGGGTGATGATGAACAGAGAGACCCGGAGGCTGTCTAAAATCCCCGACGAGGTCAGGCAGGAGGTGCTTCCCTTCTACCTGGACAGGAGCATCATCGCCGTGGATGCCACCGGCGGCGGCCGCAAGATCGAAAAGCTCACTGACTCGACGGCTGAGCACATAAGATCAGGACTAGCAGTAAGAACCAGAACACCTCATCTGCACATGCCTGTTCAGACTTCAGAGCTTCTCATCCCATTTGGTTGGAACTGGAATTGCTCTGAACTGAACTGAACTGAATTTGTTCCCTTCAGCCCAGGTGGAGTGACATGGATGTCAACCAGCACGTGAACAACGTCAAGTACATCGGTTGGATCCTCGAGGTATTTTAATTTTAATTTGGTCGAAACCAACCATCTCTGAATGATATGATGCAGTTCTGACTGCTGAACACCTGAATGCAGAGTGTGCCGCTGGACGTGCTGGAAGATTACCACCTGACGAGCATCACGCTGGACTACCGCCGGGAGTGCCGTCAGTCGCAGCTGCTCGAGTCGCTCACCAGCATGACCGCCTCATCGGCGCCTGCCGAGCCACCACCGCTGCCGCCGTTGGCGTCGAGCCTGTGCAGCTCCGACCTGCAGAGCACGCACCTGATACGGCAGCAGGATGACAAAGCCGAGATAGTCAGGGCTTGTGCTGAATGGCGTTGCAAGGAGCATCGAGGGTAGATGTAACAGCTCTGACATTGGTTGTAGTGGTTTATACTCTTGTTTTGTTATCGATTGCTTTTGTTTCAAGGTTTGTGTATCTTCGCTAGCTTGTACTTAGGTTCTTCATTTTTTTGATCGAGCTGTTTTCTGCTTGGATGTGAGATGTCATGTTTGATTGCAAATTTTCCAACTCAATGAATAAGAGGCCTATTTACTTGATTGGGAAAAAAAAAAAAAAAAAAAAGGTAGAATACAGAATTGAAGACTTAGGTCTTGTAACTTGGTATGACTTCCAAGTGCTCTGGTTCCTACTAAAAACACTATAGCAACACCTTTAAAAACTGTAGCTGTGTATCACAAAGCCGTTTTGGTTTTCAAGATACAATATGAACTAGGAAGAGGAGCGAGTGGAGCCACGATTTCTAGCTCCACTGGCTCCATGTTGCAGTAATAAACATTGTCGGAGCTGGACGAACAATTACCGGTTGGAAAGGAAAGCATTTTTAAATGGGGCATATCAATTGTCGGTGTTGCAATTAGTTGCCATTGATCTTTTTTTTTTTTTTTTTTTTTTTTTTTTTTTTTGAAGTCCTAACTAGAGTCGAGAAAAATACAGTACTAAAGATCTAGATTCCTTTGGCAAAACAATCAACACAAAAAGGAATGCAAGCTACTTAGCTGCCATGTTTTTATGTCAACCCAAAGAAAAATTGGGTCTAGGAATAGAATATTTAGGCATACAAAGTAAATCTCTTCAGCAAACAATAGCTTTTAAAAAATGAAATATGTTTAAAGATAAAACATTCACAAGTTCATAAGAAGGTTGGTGATTCTCACTTTTGCATGAGTCTCATAGTGTTTAAAGAGACTTTTTAAAGTCTCTAGGTGTCATTCTCGTGTGGGCCATTAACATAGTGAATTAGACTCTAAGACTTCTCGTATGAGCACGGGGCTTGTGGCTCTACTATATGTAATGAATCTTTCATGCTCATTCACAAAACCTTCTTTTTTGAGATCCAGAGTCGATGCCTCAAAAATGTCCATGACCATACATTTTCCTTTGGGTCATGGTTCTTGGCTTAGTTGATTTATGCTTCCATTTTCCTCAGTTAAAGTACCTCCTTATTTCAGGAATATTTGATCACCGTCGAAATACTATGGAGGGTTAAAAGGGATGTCTTCCTAGAGGGGTTCGAGGTTTTGAGAGTCTAAGATGATGGTGGTTTTGTTTTATGGACACAGCGCGTGTACTTCTCCCATGGGCTCGGCAAGAACCCTCGGATGACTATTCAGGATTATCATCATATATGCCTCTTAAAAGGGTATTTTGAAGGGTTTTTTTTTTTGTAAAGTATGACCTTCACTTCATTAACGGTCATGTGTCTAAATGAGCCCCTTACCAATAAAGATGTACATTTGGCCCGGTATTTTTGGCCCGGTCCGTGGCACGGTCCGGCCCGACATAATGCGAACCCGCGGCGGCACCGCCCGATGGCGGACCGTGCCATGGGCCGTCGCCTCGGCCCGAGGCACGGGGCGGTCCGGCCCGGTGGAGAAGGCGGCCCGGTGGCGGCCCGGCCCAACGGCTAATTGGGATATATAAGCCGGCCGCCCCCCCGTCCCCCACGGGCCGAACCCTAATTCATTTAGTTCCCCACCCCGGCCGCACTCTCGCTCTCGCTCTCCTCACCCTAACCCTAATCCCCAATCCGCCGCCGCCGCAGCTTGCCTCTCCGTCGGATCGGGTCACCTCATTGGCGATCCTGGTGACCCCTGTCCTTACTCGCCTCTCCTTTCTCCTCCCTCTTGTTCTCTCCGTCGTCGGCCATGTGAGTACTCCTTCAACCCTCTCCTTCCTCCATCCCGTCCCGGATCTCGACCGTTCTCCACTCTCCGGAGTGCAACTCCAGACCGGCTCCGCCGTAGGTAAGTGCTTCAGATCTCGACCGTTCTCTCTCTCTTTATTCCTCCCGTGTCTTCCTCTTCCCCCGTTGGTCGCTTTTGATGGATCTTGTTCTCTCTCTCCCACTCTCCTTGGCAGGTTCGTGCCTGACGCCGCCTCTTCCTCCTCCGAGTGGACATGGCCAGCCGCCAAGAAAGGCGTTCGGGCGGTCTTTGGAGGTGCAGGTCGGGGTGGGTCGTCCTCGTCGCCTAGCTCGTCCGGCCGTGGTCTTTGGAGGTGCGGGCGGGGTGTGTCGTCCTCCTCGCCCGGCTCGTCCGGCCGTGGTGCTCCTCGCGCGAACGGGGCTTGGATGCGATTCATCGGCGTCCGGCCATCGTCGACGGCGAGGGCATGGACCGGCTGTTCGGACGACGATCACGGAGGTCAAGGACAACAACGACATCCGTGAGGATGCGGCCGCCTTCGGTGTCGATCTCGATGGAGTCATCGATGTCGATGGTGATGACGCCGATCGCGATGACACTCAAACCACCGGTAAGCGATCCGATGTGTGGGAGTACTTTCATGAGGTAAAAGAGGATAAGATTCATGTTGGTGCTATCTGTAAACATTGTGATGCTAAGTACTCGCTTTCGATCCGCTAATGGCGCTGGTCATTTGAGGCGGCATATGAAATCTTGCATGAAAAAGAAAGACCATGCTGATATGGTACAGTCTAAGCTAGCTTTGAATGCTAATGGTTTAGGCAATTGGAAGTATGATCCTATGGTTGCTCGTATTGAACTGTGTTGTTTGATTGCTATTTGGACATTCCATTAGGCATAGGTGCTACCAGGCTTGACTGATTACATTAAGCGTGCTCACAACCCTCTTTATAAGCATGTTTGTAGGTAGACCATGACTAGAGATATGGCTAAGTTGTTTGATGAACAACGTGACATGATTATGAAAACAACATTGTTACTGCTACATCTTCTTTTTCTTTAACATTTGATATCCGGGCCGGTAATGCTAAGGAGGACTACATCTCTCGTTGTTTGCCATTATGTTAGTAAAGATTGGGAGCTTGAAAAAAAGGTAGTTGGTTTTAGATTGATTGAGTGTAAGCACACTTTGGTGAAAACATTGCCGATCAGATTTCTAGTATTGTTGAGGAGTTTGGTTTGATTGATAAGGTGTTTGCTGTTACTCTAGACAATGCCTCTGCTAATTCTAGGGCTTATGATATATTGGGCCCTGTTTTGTTTGGTTATCTGGGATCTTATCCACACCTACTCATGATGATCCTAACCATACCAATTACTTTCTTGTGCATCAACGCTGTGCTTGCCATATCATAAATCTTATTGTGAAATCTGGTTTGAAAGTATGTAAACAATGGCTTTATTCATAGACAAGTGACTCAAGTATTGGGAGAAAATCCCTTTGCTTTATTCATATGCAATAATTCTTGATCCTAGAGGTAAGATGAAAGGCTTCCACAGAGCCTTAGAACTTCTTGGTAAGGTAATTAATGCTGATTACAGTTTGTACTATGGTGATGTTAAATCTGAGCTGACCAGATTGTTTTGCAAGTATCAGGAGAAATATGGGAATGGGACAGGTACAGCCAGGGCTCAGAGGTCTGTGCTTCCTCCATCTGATGCTGGTAACAGACGGGGAAGGATCTTTGACTCCTCATCATCTACTCCGTCTACTACATCTATCGTTAGTGAGCTTACAAGCTTTACGGACCGGTGACTCGTGTCATGGACTGATCCCAACTTTGACATATTGCATTGGTGGCGTGATCACAAGCTAACCTATCCTGTATTGTCTATTCTAGCTCGAGATATCATGGCTGTCCCTGTTTCTACTGTGTCTTCCGAGTCCCGTTTTAGTTTGACAGGTAGAATTCCTGAAGACCGCCGACGTCGCCTTTTGCCTAAGCATGTGGAGATGCTGACCTGCATCAAGGACTGGGACCAAGCTACAAGAAAGGAGCAAAGATACGGTGGTGGACAAGGACATGGAAGAACTCTTCAAGAACCTATGGATTGGTGATCCTCCTGTTGAACGATGGCGTGGCGCCGCAGCTGGCACCGGGCAAAGTGGGAGAGGCTCCCAAAGCACTGGTGGATAGAAGAAGAGCACTGGGAAGATAAGAAAGAACCTATCTAGCTATTGAGAACTTGAATTTGATCTTGGATTTGAACTAACATTTTTTGTTTGTTTTGTTGCATTGTGCTTTTGGTTGCAAGTTTGTGAGAGCATCAAAGCAATAGACCGATAGGCACTATCTAGCCGTTGAGAACTTGATGGTTTTGTTCTTTTGACTTGCCTGTTATCGTTGATTGCCACCGAGGCTGGCTAATGTAATAGGGCTAGCCGTTGGCATGTTTGAAACTTGAAACTTGAAACTTGAATGAATTCTCGAAAGCTGGGTGAACTCTTTTTTTCCTTTCTAGGGTTTCTCACAAGGGTGAATTTTACCTAGAAAGGTTTTTAATGAGGCAAAGCATTGCACAAACGACTCATTTTGATAATCAATGTCTTGTATTGTTTCATATGTTGTGTTGTTGTCAAATGTGATCCGATCTTTCCGTCTTTGTTGCAAAAAAAAAACTTGGCAAAAAAACTTGAATCAATGTCTTTGTTGCAAAAAAAACTTGTCAAAAAAAAAAACTTGAATCAATGTTGGCGGGCTGCGGGCCGGCCCGAGGTGCCGGGCTCAACGGGCGGCACGGCGGGAAAATGGCCCACGGACCGGACCATGGGCCGCACCCCCGACCCGTAGCACGGTGATGGCCTCGCCCGGCCGCCCCGTGGCCCGGCGACGGCCCGGCCCGTCGGGCCGCGGACCGTGCCGGACGGCCCGTTGTACATTTATACTTACCAAGGGATTTTGTAGCATCTAGATTGAAACCACAACATGTCACATAAGCATGAGTTCTGAAGTACCTAGATTTATGCCGGATGAGATAAGATTCGTAAAGCGGGCCTAAATGGTCCCTAATGACACCTCTCTTTATTGGAAAGCAAAGAGCTCGATATCGGATACTCACTATTCGAGGAGTGAGGAAGGTGAGGTAGATTTTTTCTCATAACATCTCCCAACCGCATTCTACACTTCATACGATGTGGGAATGCCATTATTTTGCCTTTTCCATTAGGGCCCGTTTGGATCCCTTGAATTTGGGGAATTGGAATCTACTTAATAAATTAAGCTATTTAGTTTGGAATTTGAGATTCCCTAACTTTTCAAAGTTTACAAATAAGCCTATCTCAAATTCATAGGGTGGGAGATAGGAATTGAATTCCATGTTTGTACTTGCACTTTGCACTTTGCATGCACTTTGCACTTGCACTTTGCACTTTGCACTTTACATGCACTTGCACTTTGCACTATCACCATGTCAAATTAAGCATATATCACAATGAATTAAATTCAAAGGATCCAAACAGACCCTTAGAGAACAGGAAAAGCTTCCATATTAATATTTCTTGTAACATGGCATCAATGATGAGAGACAAGAACAAAATTGCTCAAATTCAATAATGATTGCTTTAGAACCAAGGCAATAAAAGTCGGGATGTAGCTCATAGTAGGCGGGTGTATAAGGGCTTGTTTGGGAGGACTCCTCCTCAAAGACTCCTCTTTTAAATTAAAAATTGGCTCTAAATGGCTTTTTCTACTAAATCATTTGGTAGGGCTTCTCGAGCGAGAGTTAGAGAAAGGCCCTACCAAATGGGGACCGAAGATTGGCTCCATTTGTTAGCCATTAGAACCTGATAACCGAGCCCTACCAACTGATATTTTTTTTTTTTTTTTTGATCTAGATGTCCATCATCCTACATGACACCATGTCACTGACAAGGGAGGTCAATTAGTTTATATTGATAATTTAGTGGAATCGGCTAAACTTGTGCAAAATTAAATGGTTTTAAAAGTAAAAAACAAAGATATCAGAAATAAAGAAGATAAATCGGACTCAGAGTTAACTTAAAGTGTGTTGAATACAGCTTTAGCTCTAGCAAATTTGTTTGAGTCATTTTTTTTCTCCAATAGGTAAAAGGTTTACGCATCCCCGCCGTCTTCTTCTTTCCTTCTTTCTCCCCGTTTCCCGTCGCGACCGCCGCGGCCCTTCACCAATCAACAAGTCTTCGCCGGCGACGAGCTCTCCCCTCCCCAGGTAACCAGCCACAGCCAGGTATGCACGCCATCTTCTCTTTCCTTCCTGCTGTGTGAAACCGAGCGCCCCTGAACCCACTATTCTTATCCGGATCTGCCCCGGATCTGACCTGAATATACATACCACACAAATTTCCGCCTAGCTTCGAGGTTTTTTTTTTTAAAAAAAAAAAATCGGTTCTATATTTGTATGCCGGTGTCCTCTACTCATTAAGCAATCTTCATCCATAAATCGTTGTATTGCTGGCTGCGTGCGAGTGCCTGTGCAAGTTTGCTACATCAGAAGTACAACAGAAAGTTGAGATATAATCCAACTTTGCTGCATAAGTACAACTGATTGTTACTTCGGTCAATTTACCAAACAGCCATTCAATTCAATTGCCAACTGTTGCATGCGAAAATATTGTATAGCCTATTATAACCCCTTTTTCTCTGCTATACTAAACGTTATGAATTATAATGATGATGGTTGGGCATGGAGCATCTACCTGATTCTGTTACCGATTTCTGCTAGTAATTGTAGTGCTCGACACAGAATGGAAGGGCGCCGCTCAAATGAAGTATCATCTGCCGAAGCTGTCTTGGTGGGAGCATTGTCATCTGGTGTTAATGTAAGGACATTCCTTTTGGTGGCATAATTCGTGCAACATATTCCATATTGATGTCAATTGTTCAACTCTAGTCATGTTTGTTTTGAGTGCATGGTTTTGAGTGAATTCAATTTTTGTGTATTACCTCATTATATACCGGGACTCAGATTCAACCTTAGTCTTGCCTCTGTTTGCATGGTTTTGGCATTACATGTTGATGAGAAAGCTTAGTTGATGCTACTTTTGTTGTGTATGTAGGCTCCCACATGGTTTGTGCTCAAGATTACATTTTTGCTCCTGGCCTTGTGTTTTACGGCGATGCTTGCTCTAGCATTTTCATCGAAAAACTTTGTAATTGTTGCGCATGTTCTTCTGCTCGTAACTATTGGAACCGTGCTATTTGTGCTGCTTAACAGGTCAGTCTATCTACCCATTCATATCCGTCTGGTGAACACCTTTACTCTTGTTTGACAAATGATTAATTAAAGTGCCATTTCTGTGGTGTAGGTTTCTGGCTGAAGTTGGGCTCGTGCCAGTTGAACAACAGATGAAGGAGATGGGCATCCACAAAACAGAAGCCACAGATAAAGGCAAAATAAATTAATCGGCGATTGGCTTTTATGATATGGAAGACAGTTTAAAACCTTACATCATTTGACAGAGTGACATTATCTATGATGATAGAATGTGCATTCATTTCTGGCACATGAAGTTCAGACAGTACAATTTTGCATAGATGATAAGACACCTTTGGACATACTTGCAAATGGAAACCCTGCTCCAAATCTGAAATGAAAGGGATGTATCAGGAGAGCACATCAAGCTTGCTTTCGCCCTTCCTTGGGTTTGCTCTTTTTTTCTTGATGTAGCAGAAGCATGAGCAGCAGGGGAACTGAAACAAGAACTTCATTGCCAGACAAATCACCAATGGTTTGTTTGGAGAAGTGTGCCCAAAGGGATTTGCATGCAATGCAACCCTTAAATATACTACATGGATGCCTCGCTTATCAATGGACATTAGAATTTGTGACTAAGGTGTCTTTGGCATGAAGCTTTTAACCGCCTCTGATACTTTATTTCGTTTATGATCTCTGCGCAATTTGGCCACGTCAGTGAGCAGAGGAGATTTTCACTGAAAGTAACAATTGTTCCTTTCATTTATTTATTTTTTTTTGACAAATCTTTCATTTATTCTTTATTAACCCGAATTAACCTCAGAAGTCATGATGGCTTTTTGATTCTTTGAAGCTTGATTGAGAAGTTGGAAAAGACTTCCGTCAATCGGGATGGAAGGCATGTTCTTTAGCTGCCGATGGGTGCAATCCCCGTGTAATTTCTTAGTCGTTCTATATATGTATAACTCTTAAAAAGTTGTCTAAATCCATACTCTCATTGTTCAAACTTTTCTCTTGTATTTGCATTGTCATATGTTGCTGGCGTGGTTGAACTCGTACGCATAAACAGCAGATACTCAGAGAAGCATATGCATTTATTCACGCATTAGAACCATGTAAAACTGTACAACGTTTCAAGCTTTACCACTCCAACACAAAAGTTAAAGCGCTATATGCCGTTACTAGTGGCAAAGCACATCGCAGGTGTAGATACAAAATAAACATATCGAGCTGATATATGCTGCCAAAAATGTGTCCTGGAATGGCTCCAACAGGTAGTCCGCGCTTGCCAGCAGCAACCCGTCCTTTCTAGACATGCTTTCCTCTGCTGCTTCCGACTTCCTCTTTTCACCGTGGAGCTTCTTTGCACTTGGCGTAACCCAATCCTTTTCCAACTCTGTAGCACTCTTCCTAAACATTCATAGGCATCCTTCACATTCATATATGCAATCTACTTTATCAACCGCTCTGCGCTAAAACATTGCACAGATGCACCAGTTTCACTCCTACAAAATGCAAAATAATGTATAACCATTATACACATCCAATGCACAGCAAGATGCAGCCATTCATTTACACAAATATACCTATCCCAGGCATTGGATCAGAGCTACGGATGGCATTAGATGGTGATGTGAATCAAGGGGAAACTAAAAGCGGTATACAGAAATAAAAGTAAATGGTAGATATGGAGGCCAAAGAATCCTCCTGCCAATTCAACAGGCATAGGAAACTCAGTACAAATTTCAAACAATTCAACTTTAGCCTTGCAACTGAAAAAAATAAAACCATACAACACAAAAATCAAACCATTCATCCCTCCCTATTCTTCCAACCAAAATCACCAAGACAAACACTTGAACACAAGCATGTACTACTGACCTGTGTCTGGTTCTCACTTTTGTTCTCTCATTTTTGTGCTATACCCTTGTCTTCTTTACTGGATTACTTCAATCAGATAATTTGACACAGCTGATTTGGTAATGGGAGAAGCCACGTCGAATTCATGCCCTCCATGTGCGCCAGCCAGCAGATCTGTTCACCTCATGTGCACATCCCTGTCGCCTACAGGCTGGCATGAGTTATTGGGCTAAGCAATGGGATTGTGGCTACAGAAAAATAATTAGTGATTATACATGCAGTTCTGTAAGACTATCGAAGACAGCTTTGTTTCTTTGTCAAATTGCATACAATGTGATAAGCTACATTCTACTGTCCTTAATGTGACAATTATGCAATCCACTTTAAAGGGATGATGTATAAGCACTCACTTTCCACAAAACCACTGTTCAGTTAGTTGATAGCTTAGCTTGGATAGTGCATACTACTTTTATAAAACAATTATAATTATATTATAGTAATAAATAAACAACCTCATCGCTAAAGCCTGAACTCAGTTTGAAATGGTTTTCAGGGCGAAATGGTATTTAAGTCCTTACTCCTCCACAGTATCCCATTTTGTTTACTAATTACTGTACATTTAAATGAGAATAATATATGAACTTTCTATAATGTTATGGAACAGAGTTGATATTAAGAAATGATCATGTCTCAATTTTCCTCTGGGGCACATTTCTGGGATTGACAAATTCACGCTTCTGAAGTGTCCAGCAGTGTTTCTCATCACATGTAAAATATTATTTAAAAACTAATCCTGGCAGAATTTCATGTATCCAAAATGACTCTGTGCTCCTGGCCTCCACAAATGGTCAAGGCTGAGCTATTATATTACAAGTGTAGAATAAGCCATAGTGTTCCTGATCTTTTGGAGCTCCAGGTCTGGGATAAGTAGTGGTGGTTAGTGCCTATGTCATGGCATCTTATATTTCTTATATTTCGCTTTAGAATCTTATCTCTACTTTAGTTGTTGCAAGTTTGTTATGTTTTAGAAGTAGACCTCTTGTTCTATATATGAACCAAGAGAACAGCCATGGCAATGCTGCCTAAGTAATACAGAAAATTCCCAATACCTGTGTCTTTGCCACCAACAAGTGACAAGCCCTTCACATCAAGATGAAAATCCATGCCTTGCACATGAAAGTGCAAGTGTCAAGTTATAAATTATATCACTGATGTATTGGCCTTTGTGTCCTGGACAGATGAACTGAGAGTATCATAAACAGTTATCTCAATATATGCCTACCAATATGGCATCACAAACAAATCTTCTTTGCATAATGTCACCAATAATCCCCACATGAGCATAATCCATCCTTGAAATGGTGAAAGCGCTTTTACGCTCTCTAACAATAATCTCGGCCAGTAAGCTTTGTAATAATCTTTATTGCTGCATGGCAATCAGTGCAGACCCGGAGATTCTTTATTACATGAATTACTGAACCTTGTACAGAGTTCATCAGGGCAAACGCAATAGCAAGCTTTTCACTATGGATGCGCAACATGGATTCTCTCTCTTCTACATCCAAATCATGAAGAACAGAACCTGTGTTTGGTACATAGCCTGCTTCTTGAATTCTCTCAAGCAGTTCCTCCAAATAAGCATAGATTTCCTTGTACTGTGGATGACTCTTGTCCCCAACATAAAACAAATGGGTTTTACCTTTCAACTCAACTGAACTATACCCTGGAGGCTTTTCTATTCCTCTGGTTTTAACCAGAACTCTTATTCTTTCCACATCTTTCCACATTCCAGCTTCTGCATATATATTTGACAAAAAGAACATAATACCCAGCGTTAGTTGCATCCAACTCAAACAATCTTTCTGCAGAAATTTTCGCCAACTCAACATTTTTGTAGATTCGGCATGCACTAAGAAGAGATCCCCACAAAGCAGCATCAGGTTTGACTTTCATTTCTTTAATAAGGCTATAAGCCTCATCAAGACAACCAGCACGGGCAAAAAAAGATCAACCATGCATCCATAGTGCTCGACACCAGGTTCGATTCGAACTCAGTTTTCATGGTGTTGTACCAATAACGGCCCTCATTCAAAAAGACCAGCATGACTGCAAGCAGCTAAAACTGAGACAAAGGTTATGTAGTTTGGCTTTAGCCCTGACTTCCTCATGTCAGTGAAAACATGAAGGGCTTCTTGGCCATATCCATGCATGCCATAGCCAGCAATCATGGCAGACCATGAAAGGATATTCTTTCCTTTAATTTTTTAAAGGCTTTCCATGCCATTTCAACTTTTCCACACTTGCTGTACATATCAACTACAGAAGTCCCAACATAGACATCGCCCTCCAATGCCATTCTTACCACCTATCAAATATATAATAAGAGAAAATGTTAATCACATTAAAATTAATAGAAAGAAAGAATGGCATAGCACCATCATATAATTTGAGAACATGAAACTGTGAGACAGATGAATAATTGATTTGATGTATGATGTATGTCATCCAATGCTGCCAAAGGGAAGATGCTTAAGCTTAGTAATGAACTAATGTGGATGACCTAGCATTTCGATTCTTACCTTGATCAGTGTATAATGAATCAATGATAATGTAGATCACTAGATCCATAAAGACAAATAAATGATACCTACTGACAAGACAACTCACATAGAATTCTCAAATGCAATTTCAATCCACATAAAACATATGGAAGTACAAATGCTCACTGGCAAGTATGGCAGTTATATCATAATCATAACTTTGCTTGTGGGCAAATATGACATATACCACACTACCACAGATCTCCAAGAGCAAACCAATGATAAAGGTGATCGTGATGCTTCTATGTTCACAGCATATTTTTCTCCAAAGCATGCAGATCCATTTGTTTGGACAAACTTAACACCTAAGGCATAGAAATGCCTGTATACTAAAATATTATTCCCTCATCATTAACAGTGACTAGTAACAACTCTATAGTTTTTTGTCCACAGGATGATGCATGCAGGTACTTTTGGTGCTATAGTGCCATCTCAAATGGTTCATGAGATGGTGGCACTCCTGCAGGAATGAGCTAGCATAGAGGCTCTCGACAACTAATGTAAGACTATTCTAACAGTTATAGATGGCTCCCCTTGTTCAGCAAAATTACATAGGCTGATCTTCAGATACTGGCATGGTGAATTTGATTGATCCCAAGAAACATGCAACTGGCCAAGGAACTTTGTAATCAAAGGTTATGAGGAAGCAACTCACCTGATTATGGATGCGCTTTCCAGTCTGTATTGCCCCCGCATGAGCACAGGCCAGTAGCACAGCCGACAAGGTTACCTCATCGCATCTAACACCACCTCCCACAATCAGCATCTTGCTATACAACTCAAGCGCCTCCGTTGACAGTCCATTCTGGGCGTACAATGCAATCATTGTGTTCCAGGACACCACATCCCTCTCCATCATATCAAAGAGCTTCCTCGCAGCCTGCAGGTCATGACCACCGCCCTTTGCATAAGCGTCTAGCATCGTGTTTGCTAACTTCGTATGCCCATCCAAGCCAATCTTGGAGACAAGTGCATGAATACCACCAGTAATGCCACGGTCAGGGACACGAGCAGATGCAGAGAGCGCTACCAGTGCAGCCGCCTCGTCGACCACTCCTGCGGAATCAGAGGCGACCATGGAACGGAAGATAGAGAGAGCGGCATATACCAGGTTGTTGCGAACGTAACCGGACGCCATGGCAGTGACAATAACCGGGTTGGGCGCGGGGATTTCGTCGAACGCCCTGCGGGCATCGAGGGGGCGGGAGCAATGGTGGTACATGTGGAGGAGGGCGGAGGCGGAGTAGGCGTCGGAAGGGAAGAGGCCCGAGCGGAGCGCGAGGAGGTGCAGCTGGCGGCCGGCGGAGAGGGAGGTGGCGGCGGCGGCGGCGCGGAGGGCCGGGGGCAGGGCCGGCCGGAGCGCAGCGGGGTTGGCTCGGAGGGCGGCGGCGAACGCGGCAAGCGCGGCGGCGGGGTCGCCGGAGGAGAGGAGGTCCGCGACGGCCGTGGACCATGACGAGGGGCGGGACGGGTCCACGGCGCGGAGGAAGAGCGCGCGGAGGGACGGCGTCGGGGCGTCTCGCTGGCGTTGGGGATCGGGGACGGTAGCGGTAGCGGTGGGATTACGCGCTGTGGCTGGAAGTAGTGGGTTTGTGTGCGGAGGCATGATGCTAGCCGCCGCCATTCGCTGCTTGAGCGGTGCCCTGCGGTGGCGCTTTCTCGGAGTCGGACAAGAAGGAAAACAGGACAGGGGGGGAGGGAGAGCCTGAGGGACGAGAGGTTTTCAATTCTCTTCATAGCATCTTCAGTGGGGCCTCTACTTGCTCCCTACCCTAGATAATACGAGTTTCTCAAAAAAATCAACTCCAATTGAGATCCTTGAGATCCTATATAGGTTCCTATTTTTTATGCCACCTTAAATTTTAATTTGAAGCTCCTAGATCTGGGAAGCCCCCGTCGAGTTGTTCCCACTCACTTTTTCCCCTTCCCTCCCGTCCGACCGCATCGAGGAGAGCAAGCGGCCATCACCGCATGGCCGCCGCCGCCGACGGCGCCCGTTCGCGGCTGTAGCCTTGGCACGCGTGTTGCGGGCAGGACCTCCATTGAGGCGCTTGTGGGACGGCGAGGGCCGCCGCGCGTCGCGTGCTGGCCGAATCCGACCCTACACCCATCGTTCCATCGGCCGCACGGGGTCCGCGATAAGCCGGATCCGCGGCCGAGCAGCGACAATGGCGGGCGGACGGGCGACGGAGGTGCCAGCCGCCGCCGACGGTGGCCCCGGGAGAGTCGCCGAGGTCACCGCTTCCCCCGTGTCGGCTAGTGGAGCGGGCGGGGGAGAGGCCGACGGCGGCGTCGGCGGTGCCCGCAAAGTGATGTCCAAGATGATGAAGGGCGGGATGGTCGACGCCCGAGGCAGCGCGTGTCGATCTTTGTGGACGGTGTGCCATCGGTACCGCCGCCCCACGCCGCACGTGGCGAGCACACGCATGCCGCCGCCCCCTAGGATTCGAATCCGCCCCTCTCGCCGAGCTACGCCCGGCCAGCGCCGCACGAGGGCTTGTCGTGGTCGCGGGCGTGGCGCAAGGCCATGGGACGGTCGCCGTCGGGGTCGCTGAGCGCCGAGGCGGCGAAAGCACCTCGTCGGGACCACCGGCATGGGCCGCCCGACCAAGCGGTGTTAGCTGGAACGGCCACGAACTCGCTTTTTTGTCGGGCATCGCCTTTCATCGACGAGCGGGAGCAGAGCGCCACGAACCCCCGCCGGGACAGCGGCGTCATCGTCATTGCGCCACGAACCGGCCGGAGATCTCGACCGCGTGGCAAACCCGAAGCATGCGCTGGGTCTAGCCTCTGCCTTTTTCGATTCCCACCGGAGTTGATGCTCAATTTGAGCCCCTATTCTTTGTAATTTGGCATGCAAATTGAAATTTGAGGGCCCAAATTAAGAGCTCCCGGCCGGAGATGCTCTTAGGGCCTGTTTGGGACCGCTTATGCGGTGCGTTTCACCAAATGAGCGAGAAAAAGCCCGCCAAACGCTTTGCGGGGAGGTTGCGTTGCCAAATCGCTGGACGCGGAAAAAGCAAGCGCTACACCGCTTATGGAAATGCGACGGGAGAGTCACTTCTCCAAAACGCGACTCAAATTTCCCACGGTGCCCCTCTCGCTCCTCCTCATCCGGGACGTGCGTGGCCTCACCCTCCGGTCCGCCATCCTCCTCCGGCCCTTCCTCCTCTCCTCCGGTGAGTGCTAGGCGACCGCCTTGCTCCCCTCCGGTACGCGGCTTTGGTTGCGGCTTCTTGCGCGTCGCCCGCCAGGTAAGGGCCGCGCGACCGGCGACCGGGTTGCGGCTCCCGGCCGACCCGCTCCGCCTCCCTCGAGCATGCGGCACTACCTCCTCTTGCTCGAGTGCGGCCTCAAGACGCCAAGCAGCCACGATGTTGGGCGGGGGTGACGGACGGTGGCGTCGCCCGCCCAAGACGGCGCCCTCGGAGCTCCCTCGCCTAGATCCGTGCCAATGCGGTCACCGTGCGGAAGGAGAGGATAAGGGCGGTGCTAGATCCTACCCTTGAGCCCGTGGGTATTTTAGTCATGTTATACATCTAGGACAAATAATCTACCGAAATAATCGAGATAGCCAAATACCATGCTTATTCAGACAATAGATTCTCCCCACCGTGGATTTTCAAATAAACTCGCTTAACTTATAAGCGAGTTCCAAAAAAGTTGAACCAAACATGGCCTTAGTCGATCCAATAACTTGGTTCCGGTGTTGGTATTCAATACTTTTGAGTTTTTTGACTCATGGAACTCTCAACACCTACAAGTTGTAGTATCTCGATTTGCAGACAAACTCACATTACACATGCAAATACTTCGCACAAGTTAGGACTACTAGACTTTATATATATATTTGAAGACACACACGGCTCAAAAAGGTAATCAAAGGCCATTAGATTTGGAGGTTCTCAATAGTTAGCTACTCCCTCAGTTCGAAATTATATGTCACTTTAATTTTTTTGTTGCATCTATTTTATTAATATAGCAAAATGGATGAATCAAAAAAAAAAAAAAAATCAAAGCGATATGTGGTTAGCTATTATGACATAGACAGAGAAAACATAGAGAGAGAAGTCACTGGCAGCAAATAAATAGCATATATCTATTTTACGTATTTTAAGAATATGAGAAAGAAGCATATAGGTTCACTAGAGCAAGAAAGTATAAAATAGTCATTTATTCACTTTGATTTTTTGGTGCATCTATTTTATTATGTACATACAATAATATGTCTAGATAGATAGCAAAATGGATGAACAAAAAAAAATCAAAGCAACTTATAATTTGGTACGGAGAGAGTATTTGGTTAGCTATTATGACATAGACAAAGAAAAAAATAGGAGTGAGAAATCACCGGCAACAAATAAATAGCATATCTATTTTGCATATTTTAAGAATATGATAGAGAAGCATATAGGCTCACTAGAGCAAGAAAGTATAAAATAGTCATTTATTTTGTCTCTCACCTTCACATCAGCTAGCTAATTAGCTAACACCACTGTGGACGCGTCCCACAAAGCGTGACAGGCATGTAACTTTAACCATTATGGTTCGTGAAACATTTGCGCATAAGACTGCAGAAAAATGAGGGAAAACCCAAGTGCAAAACCTACGTCGAGCAGGCTCAAACACTGCTCCACTAAGCAAGCCCTCCTAACTTATTTTTAGAACCTTCACTATGAACTACGAGACTCTTTTCTAACGGTTGGGAATAGAAATTTTGGTTAAAACTCTTTCGGTGCTCCTCTAATTGGATATTTAATTATGGTCTTTCTTTATTCCTTATTTCTCACCGGCCAAAGATACACAATGAGGTTGACTCTCTAGAGCATCCACAAGATTAGAAAAGTTACTGCAAAATGGAAAGATATATAAAGACTTATATTCAAATGGATCTTCAAATGATGGTTCAGAGATGAGTTTAAAGACTCTAGGATATGTTCTTATATAAGTTCTGTTTAGATAACTAAGAGCTACTTACTAGTTCGACAAAAAATTAACTAAGGTTAGCTAGTCTCCTCATGATCTTGATACGTGTCGCCACTGTCTGTCCTCGATTGTCAGATCACCAAGTCCTTGTCCTCCAACTTGACTTGGTCAATCATCTTAACTTGGTCAATACAATCTATGCCGGTCTCCGTGTGCCAAAGCATGGTGTGAAGCCCGACCCTTCTCACGGGCATGTGAGCTCCCATGTCGTGGCGGGGGGGGGTTCGGGATTTTCCAGGATCCGGTGAGAAGATCTTCTTCTTAATGAAATACGGGTGGGGACATCGTCCCCCTCAGTCTGGTTTTTTTTATGTACACTTGCTTACCAATGTTGCCAAGTGTTAGCCATCCATGATCCGCCCAAGCACCTCAATCCCTCAAACCTAGCTAACTCACTTTACCTTCTCTATTGTTGTCGATGCGTCTTAATGCCCAACACCTAAACCCGTCGTAAAGTCAAGAGACATATTGTACACGGCTAGGGGGGCAACCGGGGCTTGAGCCCCGGCTACGCCGGCGGGATGTGGAGCCCCCTTCACCCACAGGCTTAAATTCCAGGCTTAAATTTGTTCCCTAATTACTCATGTTAGGAAGGGCTGAGCTAGATTAGGCCCATCAGCCCATGTGCTAATCAGCTGATCACGTGATGTACGCATCCATCCACACGTAGAGGCCCTTCGGCCGTGCCTCGCTCGCTCGGCGGTTCGACTTCTCGCGTCGATCGGCGACGCCCAGACTCCCGACCGGATCGGCGATCGGGCACTCCTCACTTCCTCACTCGTCGCCGGTAGATCGCGCAGGACTGCCGTGCTCGCTTCGTGGCGATCGCTCGGAGGCCGGCGCCGACAAGATCGCGAGCCGTGCCGTGGTGAGGCGAGCCATGAACGCCCGATTGCACATGCGGTGATGCGATCCGAATAAATCATGGAGATCTGCGTGTGACCGAGCAGATGTTGTCGCCTCCTCCGTAACAGCGCTTGCCTCGCCGATCTCGACGACGAGGAAGCATCCATCGAACTCATCTTCCCGGTCCTCCGTGTCTTTTGGCCAGCTCGCCGTGGCCAGCCGCAAGCGACCACCGGCGGCATCGGCAAGAAGCCAAGAAGGTGATTATTCTTTGTATATTTTGTTCTATTCATTTATTTTGATCTATTCAAACCTTCTAAAATATTTGTTTGCCCGGGCTGTTTATGAATTATGATATATTTGATTTTTAGATCTTCGATAATCAACATGAGAACCTTGAACAATTATTTTTCGAGTACAAGTGGAAGTGGAAGTGGGCGGCCCAACTAATGAGAACACAACTCGATCAAAGCGACCGAGGGAAGAGTTTAGTCATTCAATCTTAGTTGCTGACCCTCGCACAACGCAAAAACCAATTGATTCTTATCCACCGAAACTAGAGATCAATTAAAGAGAGCATATGCTTTGAGTGGTCCAACCCAACCTCATGAAATTCAGTTTCCTCGTAAATGTATGGGTGGTGAATGGAGATCATTTCAAAAGACTTGGTTTGATGATTTTGACTGGCTAGAGTACAAAGTGAGTCCAAGGATCCGCTTATTGCTTATATTGCTATCTTTTCTTTAATTCGGCAAAGGCTGAAAAATTTGGGAGTCTTTGTCTTTGCACATACGGGTTATGTGAATTGGAAGAACGCTAAAGATACTTTCCGTGCGCAAGACAGTAAATCCAAGACTCATACAGAGGCTAGGATGAGGTGTGATGACTTTATGAACCAAAGGACAAATGTGGGTCGAAGACTAGTTGAGGTAAGCACGGAGGAAGAAAAAACGATATGAGATTCGTTTGACATCATCTTTAGATGTTGCAAAATTTCTCATAATGCAAGGGCAACCTTTTCGTGGAGATGATGAGAGTTCTACTTCCCTCAACAAGGGTACATTCGGAGAGATGGTTGATTGGTATAAAGATAAGGTAGATGAAGTGAAGGATGCATATGACAAAGGTGATAAAATTGCCGGATGATATCTCCAGATATACAAAAGGATATTGCTAAAGCTTGTGCACGGGAAGTCATTCTTTGTCACTATGGATGAGATTCGAGGCGAGAAAATTCTCGGTGCTTATTGATGAGTCCCGAGATGTATCAATAAAAGAATAATTGGCAAGTGATTTTGAGGTTAGTACTCCACAATTTTTTTTTGCATAGAGTTTAGCATAATTATTTCTAGAATTATACTAACAAATGCACTTCAGTAGGTTTGTGAATGATAAAGGGCAAGTGGTGGAGAGATTTCTTGGACTTCAGCATGTTCAGAGTTGTACAGCTATTGCACTGAAAGAAGCTTTGGTCGGTATGCTTTCAAGTCACAAATTGTCTATCTCTATGCTTCGTGGGCAAGGTTATGATGGGGCTTCTAATATGAGAGGTGAATTTAATGGGGTGCGTAAATTGATTCGTGATGAAAATCCTTATGCTTTTTATGTGCATTGCTTTGCCCATCAATTGCAACTAGTGGTTGTTCTTTGTTTCGACTTCTAGTGCATACATTGCAGATTTCTTTAACTATGTTCCTTTAATAGTCAACAATGTGGGTGCATCTTGTATGAGAAAAGATGCTTTGCTTGCAAAGCATCATGATGTGTTGCTAGAGAAGATTGAGAAGGGTGAGATTTTATTTGGAAGAGGTTTAAATCAAGAAAGTAGCCTAGCTAGGCCAGGAGATACTAGATGGGGTTCACATTCGAAAACTTTGCTTCGCATTTTGGTGATGTGGGAGGCTATCATAGATGTGCTTGAGATAGTGAAGAAAGATTCTGTTAAACCAACAAATAACGGTGGAGCTTTAGGTTTAATTGGAAAAATGGAGAGCTTTGATTTTGTGTTCATCCTACATTTGATGATACAATTGTTGAGCATGACAGATATTTTGTCCAAAGCTTTGCAAAGGAAGGATCAAGACATAGTTGAAGCAATGCATTTGATCACAGATGTGAAAGATAGCCTACAGGATATGAGGGAAAATGGATGGGAGCCATTACTCAAAAAAGTGGTCACATTTTATGAGAAGAATGAGATTGAAGTGCCGATATGGATAAGGAAATAAATGTTAGAGGGACATCTAGAAGAAGAAAGCAAAAGGTAACAAACATGCATTACTATCATGTTGACCTTTTTCTAGTTGCCGTTGATGCCATCTTGACTGAGATGAACCACCGGTTTAGTGAAATTAGTTCAGAGTTATTAATATGTATGGCTGCATTTAACCCAAGGAACTCCTTCTCTAATTTTGATGTGGACAAACTTGTGAAGCTTGCTGAAATTTATGCCGAAGATTTTGATATTGGTGAACTTGTCTGTATTGCCAAATCATCTTACACAGTTTGTCAACCGTGCTAGAAGAACTCAGACTTTCTTGGTTGCAATGACCTTGGAAAAGTTGCTGAAATTATGGTCAAGACTAATATGCACACAACTTATAAATTGGTTTATCGTCTCATTGAGCTAATCTTGATACTACCGGTGGCAACAACTTCAGTTGAGAGGATATTTTTAGCCTTAAACATTATAAAGACAGATTTACGTAACAAAATGGATGATGAATGGCTAAATGCTTTGATGATATGCTATACTGAGAAGGAGATAGTTAGAAAGATCGATAATGAGAAGATCAAAAGCGGTTTCAATCTATGAAAGACCGTCGTATGCAATTGCCTAAAAAAAGTACTGGTAAGCTGTATTCTCTTCTAAATTCATTATTTGGAGGTCCATATATGTTTGACTAATCAATTATGTCTATTTGTGTAGGTTGCTACTTCGGAGGAATAATGTGAGGGCAACGCCACGCGTTTTTATTAGTTTCACAATTGGACTTTTCGGTATGAATGAACTGCATCTTTTTTTCATGATGTATTTTGTCAATCTCGTTGTTAGTCAACCTTTTCAATACAACATTGATTTAAGCTATGACATATTTGTCTATTGTGAGGAGTCATGCTAGTGTTAAGTGGCCTTAGACTTTTTATTCAGCCCCGACCTAAATTTTTTTCTGGCTTCGTCCCCGGCCTACACCACCAATGCCACACAACGGAGGAAACGACGACCCAAGCCTCACGAGAGAGGAACAACGCCTTACTCACGCCATAGTTACTGAACCAAAGCTTCATGATATTTTTAAGAATCACTTATCATTACGCCACACATGGGCACATCTTAACCGTGTGTTGGAAGAGGAACCAATGCAAAACAACAATAACATCAACAACCAAGCATAACTTCACATAAGGTTATATTACCCGAAAACAAGTTTTCCTCCTTTAACTGCAGTTGCCATCTTTTTGTTAATTAACAACTCTAGTTTTTGTTCAAGAAAGTTATATGCATGCATCAACATCCTTCTCTCTCTCGAAAGGTTTACAAAACAGGATCCACGTGGAACGGAGGTTAATAACAAAGAAATTCATGATGAAGATAGAGGAAAAGAAAATAAATGTAAGTATAAAACAAAGTATATTAGAAAAATATAAAGGAGAGCAAGATGACGCGGCAAATCTGTATATATCACAGGAAAATCATCATATACTTCAGCTTAAAAATCGTTTTTTATTCCTGACTTTTGTGGAGGAATTGGCGTATCTTTCCAATGGAAAGGACAGCTGTGTGCCGAATTCTACAGTATCTCTCGTTCCATATAGAAATGTCAATTTCAGTCGTCTGGTCCAAACATGGATATTATTGTTGAATGATCTGGCCCGTCCGTAGGAACCACCTCGCACTACTCTCCGCCGTCCGTTCTTCTCGCCCCAGCTCCACCCCCGGCCGCGCCTCCAGCCTCCACCTCCCCAGCTCCACCCTCGCAGCACCGGCATGGCGGCGCCGGCTCTCCGTACCACCCCGCGGCTGGGACTTGCACTTGACGGTGCCACCGCCGCGAGACGGCGCGGAGCCTTGGCGCCTGGGGCGGTCCCGGCCGCGCCGTGCCTGAGGAAGGCGGTGGTCCGGTGCCAGCGAGCCGTCAGCGCCGCCGCCATTGTCGAGAAGAAGGATGCCTCGGTGGTGGAGGCTGCGCAGGAGAGAAGCGGCGATGGGGAGCTCACCGTCGTGATGAAGTTCGGCGGGTCGTCAGTGGCCTCGGCCGAGCGGATGCGGGAGGTGGCAGACCTCATCCTCAGCTTCCCCGAGGAGCGCCCGGTCATCGTGCTCTCCGCGATGGGGAAGACTACCAATAAACTGCTCATGGTATTCTACTACTTCACTAGTGCCTAGCTTCATCACCATCGGTTTGCGAGGTTTTAATTCTTGCGAGGATTCCTACATTGAAAAGTGGCTTTTCAATTTTGGTTGCAGGCCGGGGAAAAAGCAGTGCGCTGTGGTGCAACTAACGTGTCGGAGCTTGACGAGCTCTCCTTTGTAAAGGAATTGCATCTTGGGTATGGTTCTGTCTGAATTGCAGTGCTTTACTTACATCGAGTAGATTGTATGGCAATGCTTTCGGCTGATTTATTCTTCTACCGTTTTGCCTTGTCTAGGACGCTTGATCAGCTTGGGCTTGATAGGTCAATTATTTATGGTAAGATCTTGCCCATTTTGCCAAATGCTTCTCCTAGGACTCTTTGTGTTTCAAGTCTAAAGGGTACAAAACATGCTAAATTAACTTGTAGTGTCACCCACATCAAATCCCTCTCAGGAAATGTCTCCATATAGGGTACGAAGGCGGAAGATTGGTGCATCATATGGCTTAATTTCTATGTAATCCACTTCATCAAATGTTGTAACCTTCGATTCACTGTATTAAAAGAATACAGCAAACCGGTTTCTGACAACAAAGCAATATTAGTGTTCACATAGATGAACTGACTATGTAGTTTTCAAGCTTATGCGTATGTTTTAAGCTTTCTGTATAGATAACTCGTGCTTACTCAGAACCGAACTTTTATAATCTGCTACATTGAACATTTCACTATCCAACCTTTGTCTTTAGTGCTGGCAGTATTTCTTGATTGAGAATAAATGATACCACTTCCAATCTGAAATCTTGTAGGTTTGTTGGATGAACTTGAACAACTTCTTAAGGGAATTGCTATGATGAAAGAGCTGACTCTTAGGACACAAGATTATCTAGTTTCATTTGGTGAATGCATGTCCACAAGAATATTTGCTGCACTTTTAAACAAAATCGGGGTAAAAGCTCGGCAGGTACATTCTTGAGTTGATTGCATTTTGGATGGTCTTTCTCGTGTTTCAAATATGTCCATGCTACTTAATGCAATGCAGTCTAGTAGGAAATTCATTAATGCATTGCATGTAGTACAAACTGTAATTCCAAATTCTTGGCGAGTCAGTATATTTCTTGTATTCTTATACAGATACTGCTAATAAGTGTTTCGGGATCCTATTTTCTTCTAGTAGATTTTTGTCTATGTACAGGAAATGCTTTATGTAAAGCATCAACCAAGTAGATATCTAATCAAAGTTTCTGATTCTTGCTTCATTGCAGCATGATGCATTTGATCTTGGCTTTATAACTACCGATGATTTCACAAATGCGGATATTCTTGAAGCAACTTATCCTGCTGTTGCAAAGAGGCTACATGGGGACTGGATTAATGATCCTGCTATTCCTATAGTCACAGGCTTTCTTGGAAAGGTTCCTTATTTCACATTTCATTTGTGGGGTGTCAATGTTCCATTTGTCCTTATATTTTTTTTTTTTCCCTTTGAAAGAGTTTGTTCTTGTAATGTTCACACTTCATGCACTTAAAACTGCAGGGATGGAGATCTGGTGCAATAACCACCTTGGGCAGGGGTGGTAGTGACTTGACAGCTACAACCATTGGCAAAGCCTTGGGATTAAGAGAAATCCAGGTTTCTAATTTGTTTTCCTAGGCTATCTTCCTCATTGGACCAATTACTGTTTGGTTCAACCCACAATAGGTGACCAGTTTAATGTTGACTGCGAGTGCATAAGGCTTGATAGCTTCTTATCATTTTTAATGTCAGATACTGTAACTAGGGATTTCCTTTTGCTTTGTTGGTTAAAGTTGATCTCAGAGCATCTAAGCACTAAAATGGAGTCTTTTCGTTTATGACAAATTTGTAATTATTCTGATAACCCCATAAACTTCTTTTTCGTCTCAAATTTTTCATCATAGCCTCTTTCCTTTTTATTTTTGTTGGTTAAAGTTGGTCTCCGAGCATCTAAGCACTAATAAAATGAAGTGTTTAGTTTAGGACAAATTTTGTAATTATTTGGATAACCCCATAAACTTCTTTTCATCTCAACTTTTCCTCATAGCCTCATCTCTGATACATGGTTTGTACTCATTAAGTGAATTATGAAAAGTTTAGGATGGAAGCTATTTTATGTGTTTGACTTGGTAAATGTAAAACATTATTCATAGAAGAACATATGGTAGGTGAGAACCCTAATGTGAAAAGAACAGAATTTTGCCCTCTAAAACTTAATTCATAAAAAAACACACACACACACACACACCAGGGGTATTGCCCCCAGGGTTTAGCTGTTAAGGTAGAAGACCTGAACCATGCAAGCTGAGAACACCCCCGCCCCCAAACCTTGGCTTTGTCAGCGAGGGGATTTTTTTTAAACCAGCCTAAATCCGCTAGGCTACAAGCTCTTTCACACAACAGAGAGAGTACATCATTGCTAATTTATTTTCATTCCTGTGTAGTTGACTTATAACATTGATCTTGTTTCTAGTAGGTTTGGAAAGATGTTGACGGTGTTTTAACATGTGACCCAAATATCCATCCTATGGCAAAACCTGTGCCATACTTGACATTTGATGAGGCAGCTGAACTTGCCTATTTTGGAGCGCAGGTATGTGTTGTTATCCATTAAGGGAAACATTTACAAATGAACTATTTCAATGGCTCTCAGTTATACATTGTGGTCTAGTTTTTTAGCGTAGCATTTTCTGAGCCGATGGTTTTATATGATATTTATTTATTGATTAGTTTTGATCAATTATTACTTTTAGGTTTTGCATCCACAATCAATGCGACCAGCTAGAGAAGGAGATGTACCTGTTAGGGTTAAGAACTCTTATAACCGTCGAGCCCCTGGTACTCTTATCACTAAAGCAAGAGATATGACTAAGGTTTGTTACTTGGCTAAACTCTAATATTAGACTTGTCTACTTGTTCTTGCTTTCTAATCCAAATATTGACATATTTTATTCTAGTCTGTTTTGACTAGCATTGTTTTGAAATCAAATATTACAATGCTTGATATAGTGAGCACACGCATGCTTGGCCAGTACGGTTTTCTAGCTAAGGTAAACTATTCAGAGCTACTCCCTCTGTTTCCAAATTGTAGTTCACTTTTGGCTTTTCTAGATTCATTTGATTTTACTATGTATCTAGACATAGTGTATAACTAGGTGCATAGCAAAATCAATGTATCTAGAAAAGCCAAAGTGAACTACAATTTGGAACGGAGGGAGTACTTTCCTTGAGTTTACTATTCATTTCAATCTCTGGTTGTAACTTTATCAATTTTCAGGTTTTTCTATATTTGAAGACTTGGGCATCTCTGTTGATTGTGTGGCTACCAGTGAAGTCAGCATATCTTTGACACTGGATCCATCGAAACTATGGAGTTGTGAATTGGTTCAGGACAAAAAAATGTTTGGGCCTAAATTTATTCACTTTCTTGTCAATGGCTCTTTTTTTCTCAATATTTGTTTTTTTTTTCCTTAATCTGCAAAAACTAGATAAAGATAACATTTTTCTTCAAGTTTTCCTTGTCTTTTTTTTTTTGGGAAAAAAATAACTGCATTATTTTCTCACCTGATGTCATGTGGGGTTGGACCTATAATGGCACCCTAGGATTCCCATCCCGACATTGGTGCTACGTAGGTATAGATTTTTTTTTCTTGAACATACAAGAGAAGAACTTGGTTAGCAGGTTAGGAAACTTTACGCGCAGTTACAAGATCACCCTTTAGATAACTGAACGACCTCGACTAACATGACTTTGGTTAGCTTTGGTATTAAACTGTTATGTGGCTGGGCCGTAATCCATATTCTTACACGCTAGATTCATTTTATTAGGATCTCTGTATAAATAAATATTTGGCAATATATATTAAAGAAAAAGACATTATATATCATTATGCACATTTCTCAATTTCTCTCTGCTCAGTGCCTTCCCAGCACTTATTTTGACCATGTCTCATCCTTCCGTTGACCTCATTTACAACCTTAAAAGCAATACACCAATGCACACGACACAGAAGATAACCAGCATCTGGAACAAATAAACAAGTGTGAATGCTGCATATTTGCCTTTGTACTCAATATAAGAGACATGCTGGTAGTTTTTGTAAGAATTGAAATCCTTTGTAACATGGATTTTTTTTGTAATATTTTAAAATGACAATTGGCTGAGGCCAGAGTTGGTTCACTGTAGCAGATGATGATGGTGCATCTTGGCAAATCTAATTTTGACCTTTCTATATACCAGGAACTTGATGATGTCATTGAAGAGCTTGAAAAGATAGCAGTTGTTCATCTACTGCAGAACAGGTCAATAATATCTTTAATTGGAAATGTGCAGAGGTCATCTTTGATTCTTGAAAAGGCAAGTGCATTTCACCTAAGCTTCATGATTGTTAACACCCTAGAATGCTGCAATCGCAATCTTCAACTTGGAGCTATGAACTTACAATTTGATGAAGCGTGGACAGAACGTACTAGAGTAACTGGTGTGCTAGAAATGATCATGTAATACTATGTTTGCAATTGATATCCACTGCTGCATGGCAGGCTTTCAACGTTCTACGAAGAAATGGTGTCAATGTCCAGATGATATCGCAAGGGGCGTCCAAGGTATTTCTTTTTTTCTCATGTTTGATGGGGGGCACCATTCTTGTTCCGAGACTCTAATCTGATACATTGGTTACACCATCCTTACACAGGTGAACATTTCCTTGGTGGTTCATGACAGTGAGGCAAAGCAGTGTGTTCAGGCCCTCCACTCCGCGTTCTTTGAAAATGAATTCTTGTTGGAAGCGGATGAGTTGGACGTTCTGCACGATGGCGTTACATCGCATCCCAATGGCACAGTCTGCAGCCCTTAGCTTTGAATTTGGTATTCCTCTGTTTGGCTACTGTAGTGCCACCTGTGATCAAATCTTGATCTTGGTCGATATCCAATGTTTTACAAGGCTACAAAGGATTATGGTTTAGAGTTACTTGGTAGGGCTAGGGCTCCTACTGGAGTTGCTGAGGAGGTTGTAGGGATGGAAGAGAGGAGGACGAGGGCCAGGGAAGCGGTGGCGACTGCGACTTGTTGGCGCCATGGTGCTTCACGGCACTGGGGGCTTCAGGGAAGCTGAGCAACCAATATTGTTGCTTTGCTTAATTCCTTCCAGTAATGTTTACAAGATATTCCTCCCGCACGTGGTAGCAGCCCGTTCACATCGTTTGCAAACAAGCCCGCTTGCATCCCACGGAACTACCATTGTTTTGCATTCCACGGAACTACCATTGTTTGCTGTACAATCGAAGTGCTAGCACTACGAATTGGTTCCATAAGATAAGATCTACTCCCTGCTTGATCGCTACTGATTTTTTAACCTGAATTGTGTATGTAGAGTTTGCTTTGGTGGGGTGGCAGTGGCACTGGACGAGTGGGGTATCCCACCTAATTACTTTTTTTTTCCATGGAACCTGGAAATGTAGTGCGGCTGGCATGCCACAATTTCATTTCACGACCATAGATGACTAGTGAAATGCTCCCTCCATTTCTTGAAAATGACTTGAAAATAAAGCTGGAAAGTTTAATTATGAGGAAATGATCTAAAAGCTGAAAAACACATTTAGAGCAGCTCTTGACAAGACAATTAGGAGTAGCGTACTAAGAAGCTAAAAATTTATTGCAAAAAGCACGAGTAAAAAACCAACCCAAGAAACAGAAGCCAGAAAATCAGAGTCAAAGAACACCCTTAAGCAGCAAGGTACCTAGCAACCTATGGTCGCTGTGTCATTGTGTTAAAAAAAGAGTAACATATCATCATCGTTAATTTGTTATCTACCATTCGTAATAATCTTCCATTACAATTTGCATATATCCAAACGAAGTATTAGATGCAATGTTAGAAACGCGTGCGTAGCAGAAACCAGTAATATCCGGTAGTTGGTAGAGGATAGTTTGTTCACTGAGAGCGGTGCAGGGACGACTCCTCCGTTTGTGCCTGGGGAATGGATGAATTGGAAAACACTTCTAAATCAGTTTTTTATTAAATGTGTTTAATCTTTTTTTTAAAAAAATCAATGGCTTAGATTCATTTCACCTCTTACCTAGTGTGTAGCAGGTACGTGACATTCACGCAAAACTGTCTCAAGAGTATTCCATTTCCATCAGGTTCAGCGCCCGCCCGTGATGATTCGCCAACTCCAAACATGGTAAAATATTCGAGATCTGTATCTTTTGTATCAGCAAGCCTATTGCTTCCCTCCCAGATGTTGGCTTTGCCATCATTCTCAGGTGAATCTTTCATCAACTTGCCGTCAAAATAAATCTGGAGACACCAATCGTGTTAGAACTTTAGTCACAATTCAATCAAATGAACATCTAATTTTAAAGTTCCGCCCTATTTATACTAATATTAGGACAATACCCACTGTTAGAAGATTTCTTCCTCAGTTTGGGATGTAAGCAATGCTAAATGAAAAGGTACCGATCACATGGAGTAGCAACCATGAATGATTTTTTGCTATTCCTCCAGTAAATATAAAATAGAGCTTCGACAGAACTAACTAAATACTGGCTAGTGAGTGCCTAAAGTTACCTTATCTTTCATGTCGCCACGATGCCTGATCCCGTTATAATAGCTCCTGAACCATCTTTGCAATGGGTCATTATCATTAATTTCCAATTTCTTCAGAGCAGTAGACGTCAGTACGTTTACAGGCAAAGTCCCAAGTCCAGTGCAGCCAGAAATAATGAGTTCCTGCAGTGATGACAGGATTCTCAGTTCTTCCACACTATCGCAGCCATCTATCTGCAGTGATCGGAGTGATACCAGAAAACGAATTCCTTCTGGCAATGTCCGCCCCTGGTAATTTGAGATTTCCAATACCTCAAGAGTGGGGATAAATTTAAGCAGTGCCCATTTGTAGGGCACAAGTCGACAACTTCTAACATGCAGTTTTGATAGCATCGAAGAGGATGATGAGGCTGCATCATATTGACTTGCTACAACTTCATCACTTGCTTCTATTCTCCATTCAATTACCCTAGGAAGGCATGGATTCAACCTTAACTTAGGGCAATGACAGATTTCCAACTTGTAAAGGCTGGGGAACATAAACTCACCCTCTGCTGAAACTTTGGTGACCCACTCCTCAAGGTTACCAAGATTAACCAAGGTAAGCTCTCTTAGTTTCTTAAATGCTCCATTGCCACCACAAATATCAACTCCTAGTTTCCTGAGGATAGGCATTCTCTTCAGAATCAGCTGCTCCAAACTTTTTAACTGGCCAAACGGTGGTAAGTGTTCGCATCTGGGTAAATCTACCATCTCAATGCAAACAAGATGTGGTAGAAAAGAAGCCAAGTCTATCATCCATACAGAAAAGGAAGTTGCCATGTAGCCTTGCATTTTCAAAGACACTAGACTTTCAGGAGGCTGTAAATTTTGCAGCAATGTTTCATCCTCCACAAAGCGTTCAACTGCAGGTGTCCATGCCATTGTCAATTTGAATAGTGTTGATTTAGCTGACAAATTTACTGCACCAATTTCTTCAATAGATGTCACATTTTCAAGGCACTCAATTTCTAGTTCAGCTGGATATACAGATTGTAGCCGTGAAATATTGCTACACATCCCAAACATTGCTCTTTGAACAATAAACTTGGGCAATGTCAAAATATCATTTTTGAACTGAGACTCCCTGACACGCTTTTCAAAACCGGGGCGAGCATCCTTGTATTAGCAGAAATTTGAGGCTGGTAATTTCACATAAACTTTGTGGAAAATTCTCTATCCACTGACATCCTGAGAGATCTAAAGTCTGAAGATTCTTTAGATTCCTTACAGATTCAGGTAGATAGATGAGACTTGGACAACGGGACAGGTTTAGATATTGTAGGCTAGTAACACAACATATACTCTCCATGTCAACCAGTAAATTTAGTTTGAAGCAACATGACAGGTTCAAATACTGAAGTTCACTTAGCCTCGCGAAGGACTTCGCAAAGAATAAAGAGCAGAACAATGTGCCAGCTCCAAATGTGAGAGGTTCTGCAGGTCACCGAACGATTCTGGTAGTAAACAAAGCTCACAGCATCCAGACAAGTTCAAATACTGAAGTTCACTTAGACTTCCAAAGGACTCCGGCAAAGAATAAAGAGCAGAACAATGTGCCAGCTCCAAATGTGAGAGGTTCTGCAGGTCACCGAACGATTCTGGTAGTAAACAAAGCTCACAGCATCCAGACAAGTTCAAATACTGAAGTTCACTTAGACTTCCAAAGGACTCCGGCAATGAATAAAGAGCAGAACAATGTGCCAGCTCCAAATGTGAGAGATTCTTCAGGTCACTGAATGATTCTGGTAATGAACAAAGTTCACAGCATCCAGACAGGTCTAGATGTAGCAAGCTTCTGAGTTTGTTCACTGAGTCTGGCAGCTTTGAAATTTTTGGAGACCCACTTAGCTTCAAATAGATCAGGTTTGAAAGGCCAGTGACATGCTCAGGAATATGTTCATGTTGCATGCCAACAGCAGAAAGGTACCTCAGTTGCTTCAGTTTGCCAATATAAGCTGGTAGGTTCCCATTGGAGGACTTGCTTAAATCCAGTACACGCAAGGATTTACTATACAAAGACATCGAATTTCACCACAATCAAAAAAACATGCAAAGCTCTTAACTTAGCAGAGACATCACTGCATGATACTGTTTGCCTTGAGCAATTGACTACTAATGCATACCGGTAATTGCCATATTCAGAATCATAGTCCTTTTTTCCATCCATGAGTAGTAGCTCATCATCTATAACAGACCTTGCAAGATCATGAATGAGGTCATGCATGCTAAGCAGCATACAATTCTTTGTGTCCTTCATAATCTGAAATATGCAGAGTATATTAATTAGACGTATCCTAAAAAGGTCATCGAAATATTTAATAGGAGATAAGGATTAGATTACTTTGGGTTTTCTTTTTACTCACCAAGGACGTAATCCTAGAGTACTGGAGAAAGGACATTCCCAAAAGTTCATTTACATAGTTTTCTCCAATCTTCTCGAGTGTTAAATCCTCCCTAGAACTGGAATGAATGAATCCAAGGGATATCCACTGTTGAATTAGATTATCCCTATGTATTTCAGAACCTTTAGGAAACACTGAGCAATAGGAAAAGCATAGTTTCAAGTAAGGAGGCATATGGTAATAACTAAGTTTCAGCGATGGAAGCACGTCATCTGTGGACGGTCCCTCCCAGATCTCACTATCTCTCACATTTTTCCACTCCTGGACATCTTTGGTGCGCAGCATGAACCCAAGTGCTTGAGCTGCTAATGGCACTCCTTTACACTTCTTTGCAATTGTCTGCCCTATGCTTTCCAGCGCATCCGTATCGCCTTCTCCTAAAGTGCAACCAGATTGAAAAGCAATCTGTCTGAACAATGCCCAACAATAATCATCAGACAGTGGCTTCAGCTTGTATGGAGCGACTGTACCTATGTTCCTTGCAACTTCTTCATTCCGTGTTGTTACAATCACCCTAACCATACTTTCCTTCTTAAAGCTGCTTAACATCAACATTAATTCACCCAACCGAAAGCAATTGCTTTCCCATAGGTCATCCAAAACAATCAGGCAACTTTTACCTCATCCAGTGTCTCTTCAAGACAATTACTTACTGCCTGTAGATCATCTAAACAGTCAACCTTCCCTTTGATCTGTGAAATTATACTCTTCCCAATCATTCTTAGATCAAAATGAGGAGACACAAAAACCCATGCTCTCAAATCGAAACTTTGCATCTGGTCATCATTGAAAACCAATTTAGCTAATATGGTTTTACCAATACCCCCAAACCCGAAGATAGGGATTACCAGTGTTTCTTTTTATCATCTAAGTTTAACAATGTTACAATTTCCTCCTTCTCTTTCTGCCTTCCAACAATAGTTGCTCTATTGATCTTTGATGTTGTTTGCCTCTTCTTGATCTCTTCCTCATCTGTTGAACAGGCGTCTAGCATGAATCCGAACTGTGTCCTCTGTGCTGCTATGTTTGTTAGCTTTTCTCTCATATTCTTCAGCTCTTTACCAATAGAAAACTTTGCAACAAAGCTAGAGATTGTCCCCTGTTCAATATGGAATTAAACTGGAACAGGTTATAAAAGGGGAAAAAAGAACGAAGTTCCTAAATAACTGATGCTCAGCTTGTCAGCAGACAGTCTTCATATTACGAAATAACCTACACAATGTTATATAAATGTGGCTGGAGTTTGTATCCAGCAAAACTTTTTCTGTTTTTGAACTCTGTAATAATTGGTCTGATTCTATCCACAGATAGATGAAGCCGGATTTTTATCCTTTATCTAAAAAAATATATAACAAAGTGGTTAAACCTATTTAACAATTGGTTGTGGTTCCATCAGAGAGATTAACTTTTGTACAAGTGCTTATGATGTGACTAACATCGTCTCTCTTGAAGCACCCATGTGGCCATGTCTAAGCATCTGGCATAGTAGTATATGCCTAAATGAAAGAGGTAACAAAAACATATGAAGACGATTGCTGCAGTAGTTCAGGACACAAGACTGTAATATCAGATGTACCTGTGACAGCTTGAGTTCGAATTCATCGAGCATATCGGATATGTCGTAGGCGGCATTCTTGAGCATTTTGAGCCACAGGCTGACCGGTTCCTCCCTCACGGACCGCCTCTCGGCATCCTTGAGCACCGCTTGCACTATCACCAGCGTCATCTTGATGTACTCCATGTCATGCTGTAGCTTCCATCGCGCCTTGATCTGCTCCCCGACAGCGGATCCCAGCTTGCGCAACACCTCCTTTAGCACTACAGACACGAGTGCTTCCCCGATACCAGCCATGGATGCTCACGACTCCACAGAACGCAGGTCAACGGCTCGACTTGTTCTTCTTCTTCTTTTTCCTTTTTTTTTTTTTTTTTTTGGAGAAGAACGGCTCGACTCTTTATCAGCCGCCACTCCACCTACCACTCACTAGTCGTCCACTACACGCGTGAAATCGTTACGCGGAATGGATTTTTCGAAGGGTAACGCGGAATGGATTTTTTATTTAAAGAAAAACGGAATCCAACCGTGTTTGGTTGACGCATCGATCGAGCTGGACTGGCATTGAGTTTTTCTTGGATCTAGAAGCTCTCTTCGGTCAGTCTCGGATTTCATCGGTGTTTTATGCGCATTAAATGTAGATAAAATTTTTGGCACGGTTTCACATGTGTTGGAAATGAGGTGAAACCTCGAGACAAAAAAATAGAGTTTCACCATGAACCTTGCAATGAGAGAGAGGCTGTGGGATCTTTGAGCCTATAAAATTGTGCAATGAACTGTGCATTGAGACTAGCCGAAATAAAATAATCGTTCTGGATAAACTAATAGACGAATAAGGATGGGCTAGAAATTCAGTCTCACAAAACAAGAGACGTTAGCTAACATAGATGCCTTAGACAAATGCAAAAACGTGCTTGTTGTCACCGTAAGAGCAAAACCTTAGAGCATCTTCAACATATTAGCCATAAGAAATATCTAAATTTACTGATTGTGTTATTTTATAAAATAAATCCCTCTTTTTAAAAATTAGACTACTCCAACAGATTATCTAAATTGAGACTCTCTATATTTAAATATGGAGGTGCCAGAAGTAGCCGCCTCGCGAGTGGGAAGTTGTGCTAGCGCCGAGGCCAATTGGTGAGTGGCAGTGGCTATCCATTTTGGATAGCTTTTTTTTTTGAAACCGTACCATTGGCACGCATCGCATTAAGAGTAGTTAGAAATTACAAATGATTCACAAGTAATCCACAGTTACTCACGAAACACCGGGGCACAAACAAACAACAAGAAACGAGAGGGGAGGGGTGGGGCGGACCCTCCAACTAATAACCCCGACGGTGATCCTAATACAACCGTAACTCAACACCTAGGTAGGTAGCAAATAAAGGAGGCAACGACGACAATAGCGGCAAAGCATCCGCTAGAACACCAACCTCGGCAACAAAGCATGCCGAAAAGACGACGACCAAGGGGCGGCAAAGCATCCGCTAAAGACGACCGTGACCTCACCGGCACACACACACCGAAATGTAAATGGCTCGAGGCGACCGTGACCTCGGGCAAAGACACGCATACCGGAAACACCGACTCATAACGACAAAGAACCTCGGTAGCACACGCGACACCGGAAAGGGAGGCTTGTAAGGAAATACCGAAGAAACACGACGACAAAGCATCCGTCGGGAACGATCGCGACCTCGGTGGCATGTGCGCACCGAAACGCAGCTCGTGAAGACTTACTTGAAGATACATGGCAGCAAAGCATCCGCCCAAGAACGAAGAGCACCTCGGCGGCAAAGCATCCGCCGAATGACCACGACTACGGCTTACAACAACCACTAGCTAGACACACCTAGGTGAGGAGGAACATGAAGCACATAAAGGATCAAGAAGACGACCGGAGTACCAAGGTGGAGAGCGACGGGCCGAAGCGAAGACACGAGCAGGAGCCTTGGAGACGACACCTTCAAGAAGGGTGTGGTGGCGTGAGTCGCCGCCGCCGTTCGCTCAACCACGCCGGCGAGCTTTCGCCCGGAGTTCCAAGCAACGATGTCCCGCCGATGGAGCAAGCGAGACGTCGCCATCCACGCCACCACGACGTCAATGACGCAACGCCGCAGTAGCCGCCACACCACCGCGGTCGCGAGATAGCAAAGCAATCGGCCACGCCGCCCATGCCGCCGCCGCCTCCAACCGCCGAGCCAAACAAACACGGGTCTGTCAAAGCGGGGGGCACACGCCACACCCCAAAGACGGGGGCATCACCGTGGGGTACATGGTCGGCGGCGGCGGTAGCAGGCCCGGGCGACGCTCCAGCCCGGGCCCTAGCGGCCGGATCCGCCGGATATGGCCGGTGGGGAGAGGCGGCCAAAGCCGGGCGCCCTGGGGAGCACGCGCCAGAGGAGCATCGCGGCGACCAATGGCCAAGACGACCCGAGCATGTGCTCCCACGACGTCTCCCGGCGACCACGGCCCCGACGCCGCCCCTCCCGGACCCCCAACGGTCGCGCTCTTGGCGGCCGCGGCGCCCCGCCCGTGGTTCGGACCGGCCGGAGAGGGGCCATGGCCGGGCGGAGGTGGGCCAGCCATGCCGGCACTCCACGGGCCGCCCGCGCCCGCCACAGATAGGGCAAGGGGCGAGGCATCGGATCGGGGCCTAGAGGCCCAAAATTGGTTGGCCTCCGCCCGGATCGCACGCCGGAGGGGCATGGCGGCGGAGGATTACGGCGTCGGGCGCCGGCCGTGAGGGGAAGCGTTGGAGGGAGAGGGAGCGAGGGGAAAGGGAGGGAAGAGGCGGACGCGAAGGGGCCCACTTGGGGGACCGCCACCGGCGGTCGCGGCCGCCACGGCGAGGAGGGGCGCGTGGCGGCCTGAGGGGGCTAGTGGTGAGGCGGCCATCGCCAAGGCCGCCGTGGGGGCGCTCGGAGCCGTTGGAGAGTCTTTGTCGGTCTATTTTTTGGATAGTAAAGTCTACATAAGTCTAGGGATGCCAAACTATCCGATTTATAGAGCCACATTCATAGTTTGTTGGAGAGCCTTCCCTAAAAATAGCTAAATTTAGCTTGTGAAACCATTGAAACCATCTCTTGGAGATGCTCGTAAATATCATCTTAAAGAGCATTTAACTAAGTTGTTGAGAGAAGCATAGGTTTAGGGCCTGTTTGGCGGTGCTCTCGCCGGCTCCCGACTCCTTCACCGTAGCGGCACTATAGCGCGCAGGAGCGGGGAGCCGAGGAGCCCCAAAATCAAGCTTCTCCCGGCCCTAGCAACATGGCCCTTGTTAGTGAGAGAGGGGAGGGACGGAGAGAAAACCGCTCCTAGCTACGATGAGCGCTACGTTGGCGCGTGAGAGCCGGAGCCGGGAGCTCCTTTTGCCAAGGAGGCCCTTATTGGCTCAACGATCAAAAACAAGGTTATCGCAAGGGGATGATAACACTAAGGTTGTGTTTTGATGTAGATATTGGGGCTCGGGAATTAGAATTGGGATTGGCCTCCTCAAATACCGCGGTTTGGATGGCTTTGACATTGAATTGGAAATAAACTTCAATGCCAAGGGGATATTGGCCAGATCGCGCCCGTCGCCCGCAATACCGAGCCGTGACCCTTCATGGGGAGGAATTGAGCGGGCGCCCTTCTTCTTCTCCCTCGTTGTTTCCTCCATGTGCTCCCAAAGTGTCACCGCACTTGCTCCCTCCCACTCGCCGCACGGCCGCCGCAATCTGAATCATTGGCAGCCCGCCGATAGTGCCGGGCGGACGGCTGCTGAGTGGACACCGGTTGCACAACCCGATATGGCCCGAGGTGGAGGAGCTGGGCGAGGAAGACTAACGAGACCCGCTGCATTTGATTCCATTCTGGAAGCACCCACTCCACGCCTCAATAGCCATCCAAACAAATGAAATGAATTGTAGCCCAATGCAATGTCATGGCTAATTTGGTATTAGAATCAATTCAATGCCAAGCTCTCTCCAATATCGACATCCAAACGCAGCCCTAAGTGCTTCCATCCGATGCAAATGGAAGACATAGGAAAATAAAAATTGTACAGTTAGAGCGGAAATAAGGAGTCATTGTTGGAGATGCGGACTGAACATAACTGATTACTACAAAGGACTATTTGGACCCTATACACAAAATTCTTTGGGAATTCTTTTCGATGGATGAGACTTTGAGATATGACACACCTTGTGTCGGAGGAGGAGAATTTAATATTGACAGCTCCATTCAGTGAGGAGGAAGTTAAAATGGCAATCTTCGATATGGAACACAAAGTCACTTGGTCCGATGGATTTCCCGTTGAATTCCATCAATTCTTTTGGGAGATGATGAAGTTGGATCTGATGAGCTTGTTTCATGAATGAATACCATAGTGGGAGACTGCCTATTCATAGTCTAAATTTTGGGTACTTACTTTATTACCGAAAAGTTATTGAAGCGGCTCGGATCTAGCAATATAGACCAATATGTCATGTTATCTTTTTTTTAAGTTCTGAGAGGGATTTTGAAGAAATTATATTATTATTTTGGCGGATTGATGATCATAAGAAAAAAAATATAGGTTGACTAAATGGGAGGTAGTTTACTCGCGTGAACACCATGGAGGGTTGGGCGCTCTAAATTGGGAAACCCACAATAAATGCCTCCTCAGTAAATGGTTGTTTAATTTAACAAATAGAGACAGAGTTTGGCAGCAATTGCTTATGAATAAATACCTAAGGAATAAAAGCTTGACACATGTTCAACACTTGTCCGAACACTCTCACTTTTGGGTTGGCCTTGTGAAGGTGAAGACAGAGTTTTTCGCATTGGGCAAGTTTCATCTAGGTGACGGGTCCCAGTGCGATTCTCGGGAGGATTCATGGATAAGATCGCCTTTTAAAATCGTTTTTCCTGCACTCTATAACATTGTGAGAAGAAAAAAAAAAATGTATCGGTAAGATCAGCGATGTTTTCGATACCGTTAAATGTAGCTTTAAGGAGATCTCTCGATAGGCGTGAACTTGCAAGCATGCACAATCAAAGGAACCATTATGTGGGGGCTAAATCAAAATGGGTTGTTTTCTATATAGAGATCTATTAGGATCACGGGCTATACCTTATAATAGTTTCATCTGGACACTAAAGTCAAACTACCTCTCAAAATCAAAGGTTTCATGTGGTAGGAGTTGTTGGCGGTCCTTAACAATGATGTTATACCACCGTCAATTTATAAGACAAAAAAAGGACACAGGTACACCTTTGTGTGCTACTAATTTATTTCCACTTTATCGGAGAAACGTTACATTGCAGGATTTTATACCAATTATTACAAGAGGAATAAAACCGAAAAGAAGCCATCCGGGAAGCTTAAACATGCCAACCAAGCAACCCAATGGCAAGGCCTAGATAAGGGCGAGCTCCCGCAACGACCGAGGTCTAGGCCCAATGAGCAAGACCACCACAGAAAGTCGGTGGCGATAGGTGCCAAACGCGCGGGGGCACCGATCACCCTACTGCCACTCGGGCCCAGCTCGTTGTGGCGGTTCCGTCATCAACGAGGAGGACGGCGCTAAGGTGAAAGCGGTGAAAACAGCAGCCAGGCGTACGGGCCACCGGGCTTGCGGTGGCGCTGAACTGGTGATAGTACAGTCAGAACAAACTTCTTGGTTGCTCTTTTTCATGTAGAAAAATACAATGCGTGGTTAATCAATGATCTAAAACTCATGTGGAAACAGTTGAATCCACGAACTACTCATTACTTTTTGTGCAGACAGAGAATTTAAAGGAAATTATCTCTGCTCCAGGATCCATCCAAGATCCATGCTATGTACATACAGTAAATTGCATTGCTACCGGCCTTGAGGTTGGTGATGGTTAGCTCGCTGTTGCCGCAGGTGACCTCTGGCGCGTCCACGACGGCGAGAGCCGCCGCAGGCCTGGGCGTGCACACCACGGGCCTTTGCGGCTGCGACGGCGCTACCTGCCGCAGCAGCATGGGTATGACGTCCGCCATGGGCGGCCGCTGGGCAGGGCACTCCTGCACGCAGAGCAGCGCCACCTGGACGCACGTCGCCGCCTGCGCCAGCTCGCCTCCCGTGCAGTCGCCGCGGATTGCTGTGTCCATGAGCTCGTGGCTCCGCCCGGCTTCCCAGAGCCCCCATGCCTGCAGATGAGAAAACTCAATCCAAAATCTATCTGAATTGACTGACACTTATATATATGTCAAGTTTCTGAAATGGATGCTGCTGCTTACATATGCAATGAGATTGAAACCTCGGTGGTTCTTGCTGCCGCTGACGATCTCCAGCAGCAGGACGCCGAAGCTGTACACGTCCTGCATGAACGACACCGTGCCGTCCATGGCGTATTCCGGCGCCATGTACCCGCTGTCGTCGTTACAGATGGAGTGAGTGAGAGAGGATGAGTGTGTGTGAGAGAGAGAGTCCACGCATGGTGATTGTCTTCTTACTATGTGCCGATGATTGTCCTGGTGATGGTTTTTGTCGATCGGCGGTGCCGCTGAAGAGCCTGGCGATGCCGAAGTCGGAGATCTTGGCGACCATGTGAGCGTCGAGGAGCACGTTGGCAGCCTTGAGGTCCCGGTGGATGATGTTGAGCCTCGAGTCCTGGTGAAGGTAGAGGACTCCCCTGGCCACGCCCAGGATGATCTCCAGCCTCGTCTTCCACGGCAACCACTCACGCCGCTTCTCATCTGCACGTACGCTGGTCACCTGCTGGTTTACTATGCTCACTACTCCTATTTAACGATTCTTGCAGCAATGCAAATGTAGCTAGGAGATCGATGGAGAGGTACCGAAAATGAAGGCGTCCAAGCTCTTGTTGCTCATGTACTCGTAGACGAGCATCCTTTCTGAGGAATGGACGCAGCAGCCCAGAAGGCGGACTAGGTTCCGGTGCTGCAGCTTGGCGATCAGGACCACCTCGTTTATGAACTCGTTCAGGCCTTGCGCGGTGTTCTCCGCTGACAGCTTCTTCACGGCAACCTGTCGCCCGTCCGGCAATTGTCCCTGAATTAATCATATCATATATATATAATCCAATCAGACATTCAGGGCGTTGCCCTCAATAGGTATATGATGATTAGTTGATTGTTACTACTCCTACTATATATGTATACTACCTTGTACACTAGGCCAAATCCGCCTCGGCCAATCACATTGTCTGGAGAGAAGCCGTTGGTGGCTGTTCGAATGATGCCCATAGGGTACGTGGGGCATTCGCTACTGCTCATCATAAGCTCCACGGCCTCATCAACCATGGTAACTACTTGCATGCAAATAAAAGGTATGGACAGTCGCTTAATCATATATATATGCTTGCTCGATCTTTATGATCATCATCAGAAAATTAATATGCTTATAAAAATCACAAAATAATTAAGTAAAACTAACCTTTCTTACTGCTGCGCCGCACTCTTCTCCTCCAAATGACAAAGGCAAGAGACAGAAGCAGCACCGCGAAGCCGGCGACCACCAGCGACGTGATGACAGCCACAACCTTCTTCCGAGTGTTCTTGGTAGCGTCTGAAAAACACACACAGAGCAGGGAGTGACTGCTTCATTAATCTGGCAATTTCCGAGAGAGAGAGGGAGGATGAGCTGAGCACGTGGTAGTGGTAGCCGCAGCTACGTGTACGACGACGACTGAGGGTGATGGACTGATAGCATCGTCGATCGATCGAGACCGAGACTTTTCAGTCATCATGCATATATCATGTGTATTAGATGAATCTAAATTTCTACATTAATCGAGACCGAGACTACGACGACTACGGAAGACCGAAGACTTAATCAGTTAATGGGATTAGCTGGGATCAATCTAGAGAGTGAACAAAACACAGAGCAAGGTAGCATCCTCTCGTCGCAGCCTCCGGCCTGCCGGCGAATGAAGCATGACTTGGACTTGTTCGTACGTCGTCTGACAGACTGAAAATTAAAGACCTATAGGCAGTGCCTGAAAACGTCTTGAAATTGCAACGACGATGTTCTACAACGAAATTGAGTGAGTAATTGAGTATTTGACCAACGAAAATTCGAATGTCCCTGAACCATACAGACGTCGTACAATCTAGTTGATGCCAAATAAGCCTAAAATGGGAGAGGCCGTATGTACGACCGTATCTCCTTCATTCCTTAAAAATGTGTATTATATACAAATGTATATACTATTTAAGTGAATAGAGTAGATGAACTACCAGCATGACCCCGAGCGACACTGTATTTTACTGGCATATTTTCGGAATATAAAGGATGAGGAGAAGCAAAGTCAAACAAGAGCTTTGAAAAACATCATCTTCACTTGCAACACTCACACAGATGTTATCTCTTTGATTGACACATCAGTAATTGACAATTAGAGTCACGGGAGATGACCGCAGCTAACATATACTACTCTCTTTTTGGTCAAAAAACATATACATACTCTCTTTTTAGAACTCACAGACAGCTGGAATAACCATATGATGTCAATTGATCGATCGATTCAGCTGGAACTATCTTGTTTTTATAACAAAACTCAATTTATGCATCAAGTCAATTGATTGATTCAGCTGGAGTTTGAATGACAACACAATCATCGATTTCTAGTGAATCACGACGATCGAAGCAGCAAGGAATGAATGAATTCAGACATACCTAGTTCAGACGATGCAAGCCTGACATAGAGGTCCTGGCCGCCGTCGACGTACCTCGTGTCCATGAGGTCGCCGAACCACTGGATGCACCCACTCCCGCCTCCGCGGATGTCCGCCGCCGAGTAGGCCGTGCAGGAGCAGTTGGCCAGGCACCTGCGCGCGCACTCCTCGAGGGTGGCGCCGGCGTCCACGCTGCAGTTGTGCGTGTCCGGCAGCTTCACGCCGCGCAGGAGGTAGAACCCATCATCCCTGCCGCCGCCGCCGGCGGCGAGGCCGCACCGGAGCGGCGTCTTCCGGGCGCACCCGCCGGACGTGTTCCGCATGTACCACTCCGCCGCCGACCTCGGCGCGAACCCCTGACGCAGCTGCACGCCGTGGCGTCCACCACGTTGCAGACGCCGAACGCGCCGCACCTGCCGTAGCTGTCGCACTGGTCCCTCGGCCCCGACCAGAAGTTGCTCCACGACGCGGAGGCGACGTCCCACACCATGCGCTGCATCACGCCGGACTCGGTCAGGATCACCCGCGACATCGGCGACCCGTCGCGGTCGCGGAACATGTACGAGACCTCGTCGGCGGTGACCGTGAAGTGGAACTCGAACATGTCCTCGAAGGTGGTCATCTCCGGGACGCCGCTGTAACGCACGCCGTTCCATGGCCCCGTCCGGTACGTCTTGCGGCCGTGGCTCCAGACGTGGAACTCCGGCGAGCCACCCGTGTCTATGACGTAGCGGAAGTCGCCGGGCGACGGGTCGTCGGCGCTGCGCCAGGACCACAGGGACCAGTCGGCGCCGGTCCGAAGGTTCTTCCCGACCCGCATCTCCGGGAGGAACGTGTTTGTAGGGTGCTCGAAGCTCTGCCACAGCGCCACGCCCGCCGCGTCCGTCACCACCAGGGTTGCCCGTGTCGCGGAGCTCCGCGACAACGGCCGCTGCTGCCGTGGAGGAGTTGGAGCCGCTGGCGGACGACCAGACGACGGTGCCGTTGGTCGTCGCGCCGTCGTCGAGGAGGACCAGGGCTCCGCGGTCGTTGAGCCTGAGTACGCCGGACGAGCTGTTCAGCGGGCGGTCGCGGTTGGCGACCCAGACGACGGTGTCCGGCGAGAAGACGAACCATATGCCAAGAAACCACTTGAGTGGTTGCTGGCGGCGAAGAGGCCGAGCTGGAAGGCGTTGCCCGGCGACACCAGCATCTTCTCGCCGGCGACGGTCGTGGACTGCGTCAGCGTGTTCCCGCTGGCGGCGGAGGATGTGAGAGGCAACGCGGAGAGAAGAGCAAGGAAGACCATGTGGCTCATGGTCATGGGCATGGCCATGCTCGCGAGAGACAACTCTGACAAGAGTGAAAGACTGGAGCGCGAACATGGTCAGTTGCTCCCGTAATAGAGAAGGCTATGGTAATATATTGGTTTTGCAAGCTTGAGTCAAATAAACTATTTTTAACTATGATCATGCCCGTAGAAAATTACGGCAACATTTATATTTCTAAACTATGCCGAGTGTGCATCAAGCTTTGCCAAGTGTAGTGACCATTACACTCGGTAAAGGCCTTAATCTTTGCTAAGTGTCAATCCCGTGGCACTCGCTGAGAAAGAAATAAAAAAACATTAAAATTCTTTGTCGAAAGTGCTTTTTCCGCATCGAGGCCTTGTTTAGATGGCTAAAGTTTTGTCAAAAACTTGCAAATTTTAGACTCTCTCCATCACATCACATTAAATACACCAAAAGACATATGTTTGGAGCAGTAAATGTAGGTAAAAAATAACTACTTACACAGTTTTGTTGTAAATTACGAGACTAATCTTTTGAGCCTAGTTAGTCCATGATTGGACAATGTTTACCAAATACAAATAAAAGTGCTACAAGAGTGCTACAGAGTTAGAACAATCCTTTTGGTAAATATTTTGCCATCTAAACGAGGCCCTGCAGACTCGCAAAGAAATAAGTACAAAAAAGATTTATTCCTTTGCCGAGTGTTAAGAAATAAGTAAAAAAATCTTTGTTGAGTGCCAAGAGTACTCCCTCCGTATTGGTAAAGTAGGTCATTTTAGACAAGGGTTTGGTCAAACATTGGAAATAAAAATCATCAATAATTTTTAAGTTGTTGAGTTTGTAAATGTAAAAATTATATGAATAGATTTATCTTTAAAAATCCTTTCATAAAAGTATAAATATATCACATTCTATAATATTTTTATAATAACAAGAGGTCGGACTAGTGTTTTGGAGACCGTGTCGTTGTTCTAAACGACTTCTTTTACCAATATGGGAGGAGTAAGTCACTAACCGCCGCCAGAACCCACACCGCCGCTGTCGCGGTGACACATGGCAATGAATTTAGGCACTCAAAGAAAGGCTGTCTTTGCCGAAAGTAAAATGTGTCGAAAGTGCCCTTTGTCGAGGTTACACTCGGCAAAGGCATTGCCGAGGGTTTTCTGTCCCCGCGACACTTGACAAAGGGGACGGTTCCGTAGTGCTAGTTAGGCAGTTTTATCAAATCCACCAAGAAGAAATATGTCTTCCTCAAAAAAAAAAAAAAAAAAAAAGAGAGAGAAGAAATATCTTGCTAATGCATTTTATTGTATTCTATAATTTGTTTCTATAAGTTTGGTTGACTTTAGAGAAGTTTAATTTATAACTTTCGTTCTCTTCGCTTAAACTATAAGTTTGGTCATGCCCATTCGCGCGAGGGACAACTCTGACAAGGGTGAAAGACTGGAGTGCGAACATGGTCAGTTGCTCCCTGTAATAGAGAAGGCTATGGTATATTGGTTTTGCATGCTTGAGTCAAATAAACTATTTTTAACTATCATCATGCCTGTAGAAAATTACAGCAACATTTACAGTACTAAACTATGCCGAGTGTGCATCAAGCTTTGCCGAGTAATATGACCATTACACTCAGCAAAGGCCTTAACTTTACCGAAAGTGTCGATCCCGTGGCACTCGACAAAGAAAGAAATAAAAACATTAAAATTCTTTGTTGAGTGCTTTCCGCATATGCACTCGGCAAAAGAAATAAGTACAAAATAATTTAATTTCTTTGCCGAAAGTGTTATTTGGTCCTTACACTCGCAAAAAAATAAGTAAAAAATAATTAATTTCTTTGCCAAGTGCCAAGAGTAAGGCACTCGGCAAAGACCGCAGTCACAGCCCATGCCGTCGGTGTTGTGTGACACTCGACAATGAATTTAGACACTGCAAGTGCTGTCTTTGCCAAGTAAAATATGTCGAGTGCCCTTTGCCGAGTGTTACAAAGCACTGACGGCAATGCCGAGGGTTTTCTTTGTAGTGCTAGTTGGGCAGTTTTATCAAATCCACCAAGAAGAAATATGTCTTCCACAGAAAAAAAAAAAAAACAGAGAAGAAATATCTTGCTAATGCATTTTTATTGTATTCTATAATTTGTTTCTATAAGTTTGGTTGACTTTTAGAGAAGTTTACTCTATAACTTTCGTTCTCTTCGCTTAAACTATAAGTTTGGTTGACTTTGGTGAAGTTTAATTTATAACTTTCGTTCTCTTCGCTTAAATTTATCAGCCTCGTCAGATACATAAACGGACGAAAATTAAAGATGTCCTATATGAAATATCAAATTTAGTATTGTGGTCATTCGGTTTTAAGCATAAAACTGAGTAGTGTAGCACTTCCTCCAGCTTGATACAAACTCTGCATGCTTAGTTTGTACCAATATCATATTGTCAGCTGATGCACATCAGCACATATATACGTGTTGGATGATACTGAAACTCAAAAGGGAGTACATATTAGCTAACTTCAATTTACGTGTTCTGCTAGAATTAATTATTTTATGAGTAGGTGACACCCAACATGCACATAATGAAAACTATATATCCGATCTGATTGGGCGAAAGTTCATGATTGTTGCCATTTATAACTAAGCTTCAGAGAACCTGGCCAAGAAATCTTGACTCTTGACCATTTGGCGTGCTGGAAATTCCAGGAAACTGAAACTACGCTGTCACCAGCATAAAATTTTCGGTTGCTTAGGCAATTATTCTCTCCTGGTTCATTTATTAGTTTCTCGTCCTGAGTTTGGCATCCGTCTCCTATATGTATCTGAACAAAATTCTAGCCAGGAGATGATAAGAAAAACTAGCAAGACTAGTATAGTGCCCGTGCTAACGCTACGGCTTTATTTCAATGATGCTCATAAAAACAACCAAACAATAATTTTTTTTTTGTATAGTTTAGGTTTTACGCAATTCTATGTGACAATGTATGTAATCTAGAAAACAGCGGTAGAAAAGAAACAAGTCAATCAACTTGACAAAATCAACATAGCAAGTAGCCGCCCATTTGACTACATTGAACAGTTTGAACATTGGAAGAGTGTTAGGATTACTTCAACATGTTGCCATAGTTCCATGTGGATATTAAATATATAGAAAGCATAAACAGAATTAATACAAAGTCATATCTGTTGATTCCTGAACGAAGCCTCGTCAAGGGAGCTGGGTTTCAACTTCGACACCAAGGCCCTTCATCTTGACCGACATCACACTTATTAGGTTCTGTAAAAAACAGTTTAGAAATAGTATGAAGGGTGAACTGTTCAGAGTTCAGAAATAGTTTTTTTTCATATGAGCTGACAAACTAACATTATGACTTCTATATCAGAGATGACAGCCTGTTGGTTTAGTGAAGGCTCGAGCCATCACTCCGTCAATAGTAGTAGCAGCCGTTTGAACAATCTGAACTCTGAAAGTCAACAGGCAACAACAGTGCAGGGGAGGCTGGAGCCGTGACTCCATGTGCTAAATGATGGTGTCGTTCGACCATTCAAGTAATTTGCCCTAGTTGCCTGAAGCAGCAAAAAAAAAAAAAAAAATCTAAAAATGAACAGTTCGTACAAATCCTTATTTTATTACTTGATCAGTAAAAATACTACTTAAATAAGGAATCGAAAGAATCCCCAGAAATTAAGGGTTGTTCAAGACTTTTCCTGCAACAATGTTTAACAATATTAGATTTTTTATCCAGGCTTTCAATGCTTAGTTTCATCAAGTGTGACAATCCTACAACTCCTATAGACATGAATGTGACCTTGTAAATTGTAATGATTCAATGATTTTGCTGAAGGATGTTAGATGAATGACAATCCATCAGTGTTAAATATATAAAATCAAGAGAGCAGTGATGATCCACATCGTCTGTTCAGTTGTTTTGCATTTTTTTTTCCTTTTATTTTGCCCTTTTAATTAATTTCAGAAATGCAAGAATTCCTTTTGCAAGAATTACCTCCATGATGACCTGCCCAGCAAATGTGCAGCTAATGGTGGTGCTCTGCCCGGAAGCCAGCAGTAGTATAATTGATCCACAACGACCAATGGGGACCTCCTGCTTTTTGTTGGATCAACGAGAAGCTTCGGTCTCAAGCCATGTTCCAGGGTCGTTCTCCAATAATCAATATCATCTCAGCTACCCTCACACACTGAATTTTTCTACATAAGCATCCAGAGAAACTTGAGTGAGCCAAAAAAAAAAAAAGACTAGCAATCTGAAATCAAATCAATGAGTGAAGCAAGATAGAATCGACAAAAAAAAATTGTTGCCACTTCTAGCTGCAAATATTTCGTGAAGATTCATCTGCATCCATTGGAGCACATTAAACCTGGTGCACATCAGATCAATAGATCAGAGAAACAAGCAGAAAAACAATAACAATGAATCGATGAGGTTGGCTTTTAAAGGAAAATCAAAATAAACCTATGACTGGCTACAATGTTCAGTTGTCCATCAACCTATGACTGGCTACAATGTTCAGTTGTCCATCAGTGAATCAGTAGTTCATTACAGAATCCATACTGATTTGGTCGAGCACCTTGCAGGCCAAAATTCATTTCAGTCAAATTAGTAAGAAATCAGAGTGCATGGTGAAGAAACCTGGACCGAAAGGATGGTGGTGGCTCACATCAGGAGGGGAGTGCAAGCCGTAGCAGCTAGCCCTGTAGGTGTTGCATTAATTTGTCAGAATCATATTATCAAAACGAAACAAATGCTAGATAAATAAATTTTTAGGAAGAGTAGGAAATGATGAACAAACTCATGCATCCACACATAGCACTAAATCATTTGTTGAAAGTGAAATTAAACCAGAGAAAACTTTACGATTTCATCTCATAATAATTTCAGACATCGAAATCTAATAAACAATGAACTATGAGACACTAATGTTCAGTGACTTCAGTCCCAACAATTAGCATCTCCATTTCTCCCACAGGTACACGCCACCACGACCAACGGAAGACTAACACCCAACCTAAACGAATGGCGCCGTAGCAAGCCTAATTGGCCCATGGTGACAGTCAACGTGAGGGGATGCGGATTGAGGGGCGCTTGCTCCGCTTGATGCCTCGGCCGGGCGGCGAGGAGGCGCATCCCGGCGGGAGGCCACGGTTTAGCGTTCTCACCATGGTCTTTGCCTTCATGTTCTCAACTGGTTCGCCCGCCACCGTGCTATGGTGGTGGGTGAGAGGGGGTGACGTAAGGAGCGGCAAGTTCGGAGGCTAGGTTTTGTGATTCGTGATTTGATCGCAGAGCTGTGAGCCACGACCTGAAAGGTCCCTTGTGATTTTTGGTAATTGAGTATCAACATTAGGTGAACTAATGATATGTGATTGAGATAATACACGTGAGATTAGTTCACATGCGATGATGCAATGAAGGAGCTTATTGCATGTGAGACATGACATGGAATCGTGTGACCGAGATGGTGAAGATCAAGACGAGGCTTGGCTTGACGGACCGTTGCAAGTCCGAAGGGCAAGTCGAGGCAGTGAAGTGATGGACCGCGAGGCGGTGAAGCTTGGGCAAGACTTGGCGCCGACGGACCGACACAACGTGAAGAGCAAGTGAGGTCAAGATCAATGGACTAAGAAGGTCATGTGATGATATGAAATGGATCATATCATTCTTGATCGTGTTGGTGCATGTGTTGCATTGACACTTGGAGATGGAGCGCAATGAAAATGCGCAAGGCAAAGGTATAACCTATAGGGCATTTTATTTCGCTGGTCATGAGGAGCTTAGGGAAGTTTATGACCGTGTTTAGGATAGATCGCCGTATTATCAAGAGGGGCAAACTTGTTTGCATATCGGTCATCTAGTGCCACTTGTGCAATCTAACTTTGCGATGTGTTAGGATCGAGTGGCATGGTAAGAGTAAGAAAAAATCCTTTGAAAATGATTGTGAAAATGCTAACACACTTGCACATGGAGATGTACACTTGGTGGTGTTGGCACATTTACAAAAGAGAAGTTGTTTTGGTGTTTCTAAAATTGACTGCCTTTGAGTGGAATACCGCTTTGATCCATTGTGCTTTGGATCAAGTAACCATGTGGGTTGTGTAGTCCTCTTAGTTAGCTTTCCATATAGTCCAAGATCATCGAAAAACGGAGTTCTGATGAAAGAAATATCGCCGTTTTTACCGGGCAAAGGGTCCGACAGACGTTAGACCGGATGGTCCGGTCACCTCCCTCGACCGGAGCGCCCCGGCCATGTCGGGGCTCGAGCGTTTGACCGGAGGGTCCCGGTCAAGAGTCCGGTCGAAGGCCCAGTCTCTGGGGCGGGTTTTAGTGACCGTGCGTTCGGCCGGGTGACCGGGAGCGTCCGGCCGACCCCAAAAATGACTTGTAACGACTAGTTTTGGCCTTGGGGCTATAAGTAGAGTGTTGACTCGGCCACTAACGACATATTTTTCCCGCCAACTTACTACCATAAAGAGAGTAAAACTATACCTTTTATACTCATATACATTTATCACTAATAAAATTCCACTTGTAGTGTCTAGTATTTTATTTTGTAGGTATATAATAAAAGCAAGTGGAAAATCGACTCAAAGTACGCCATCCTCGAAAGCGCATTCTTGCAAAACACAAGCCCAGGAGCAAATCGACCCAAAACATCAAAATTGGGCCCGAGCAAAGCCCGCCCACAACTTTTCAAGACGAAGGACGCGACTCACCGAGACTCGGGCCAAGTTGAGCCTGGGGGTGCGCTACACCCTTGGTGTGGCCGCACCTCCCCGAGGCGGTTTCGCCCAGCCCCGGGGAGGCGGTTCATTAACCCGCCTTCTCCGGGGTTACCGTGGATGGTCGGTTTGGTCCGATTAGAAGGTGTACCAGGTCGGTTTTGGTGTAAATTAGCACTTAGGCCCCTCCTCCAAGTGTTTAAGTAGTCCCCCCTCTCTTCCTCTCTCAACACACACCACTTGAGTCCAAAGAAACCAAAGATTCTTCTCTCTCTACCACCTCTTACCTCTCTTCTTCTACTTCTTCTTCTTCTTCTTAGTTCTTGGTTAGCACTTGGAGTAGAAGAGCTACAAGGAGGGCTTGTCTCCTAGAAGAAAGTGCCTTGGTAATAGATCTTCTCAATGGAGCATTCTTCTATTTGCAAGTCTTATATCTATGTTCTTGGCCTAACTTATGAACTAGAGTATAGTTTTGTTCATGTTCTTGTGTTGGTATATGAACTAGCATATAGTTTACATATCATGATCTTGACATGTTCATATCGTTCATCATCGATCATCATATGCCTAACTTGATTAGAGGTGGGATATCGGTTCGTTATTCCTTCGGGTTTGCTCTTGTTCTAGTCCGCCCATTCGACGAGTGGGGGATCCTGGGGGACAAGAGTAGTGCTTTCGATATGCGGGCATGGTGCCCGGTATTACGACACCTGCGAATATGAGAGCATGCCACGATTGAGGGGTAGGTCACTGGGTCGTGACAAGCCTTGACCGCCCCTTGAAATCCCCCACGCTCAGATGTCTAAAAGGGGTAGGAGTTCAGTAAATGCCTGCGGTGGGAAGAAGACTTCCCGGTGGGGTCTCCCGGTATCCTAGACTTAACCATGCTTAAATCATGTTTGCATATGATCCTAACTATTCATTTGTATGGCCATGACTAGATACATTAGGATTACTCCATTAGGTTATTCATTTATTCTTTATCTATTTTCTTTATCCTTTGCTGGTGGATTCTTAAGTGTGTGTCACACTATCTATAAACCATTATTGCTTACCCCTGTTATGAATAAATTGGTCTAAGCAAACACGTGTTCCTCTATTCAGATGCCATGCTAGCTTAATAAACACATGCCTTCCTTTGGGAAAATATAAATAACGATACCCTGAATACTTCCGGGTGAAATGCTACAATGATAGATCCGTGCGCTTGCGGATGAAATATCTAAGATGGCAAGATCTATCCCGCTGACATTCCCGTTCGGATCACCGACATGGTGGTTTCACTTGGGGATACACCGCGATTTCTCGGCGGTGTTGTTGGGGATGGGTTTTATACTGCTCCTAGTGATTGCGCCAAGAAATGTCAACAAGCATTTTCGGCGCCGCTGTCGGGGAAGGCATTGTGAAAAAAAAATAAAATAAACTAGCCGGCTATGAATATGAACCGCAAGCGTGGCTACCATTTGCTCATACAGGTTAATCTTTTTATGTTTTCTCCCCGTTGTGGATGAAAACGTGATAGTGCATGTCGTTTCCAACCGCCGGAAAACTTCATCTCTCGATCCAGAGGCACTCCTAAGGAAGAACAGGTCTCGTGCCACTTCTTCTTCGGCCGAACCCCGACGAGACCGACACACCTCTCGCACCAACCAAACAAAGAAGTTATGGCCCAAAAGTCACCGTGATTTCTCTACTCATTGCCGCCAACGTGCCCACCGGGCCGGTGGTGAATGTATGATAAGAACTTTGAATGCGCAAGACCGGCCGATCACCATGGTGCGTGCTAGTCCATTCGTGGACCGCCCAGCGAGGACGCCAACGCCATCTCCAACACTTCCTTGAGTCAGGCGACACAATTGTCATCAAGGACGCCGAACCGTGACGTTATCAGTTCATACATTTCCTTTCTCCCTTGTGGGGAAGGCGAAAAGCTGGTTCTATAGGATAAGGAAGCCAATACGTGGGCAAAATGCTCCACGGCTGCTTCGGGCTGTTCTTCCCCATGGGCAAAACCAATGCCCCGAGGGAAAGAATCGCCAATTTCCAGCAGACATCAATGGAACCCATTCCGAGGGCGGGAAAGGCCGCAAGAATATAGCTAGCATGCCCGCAACACCGGATGGAGAACGGGTCGGTACTTCGAACTTCCCTACAATGGTCTCACGGCCATATCTAAGGGGCACTCGACGCCGCCGCCGGTGGCGCATTCTTATCGCTACCATCGATCAGCAACAGCCCCGACGACAAAATGGTGGCAAATCGGAGCCGGGAGAAGACAGACCCCAAAAACACAAAAAGGCATGCATACCGAAGGAAGGAGGCGATATGCTTGCCGCAAAAATGGATCTTTGTCGGTTAGTCGGGAGGAGCGCAAAGACGCACTCTACTACTCAAAGAAACCGCTTTTGACAAAACGTGATGCTCACATGACCTCGCGAGACATGTGGTGAAGTTGGCCACGGGATAATTGCCCCGAGACCCGCGGAAGAAGCCGCATTCATCAACAAAAGAACGGTATCGCCAACCTCGAAGGTCGGGAGCAACCGCCCAGGCCACCCTTCCAAGGCAACGTGGGTACAACTCCAATTATAACCCCGGAAACCGCCATTGAAGGACCTCGTGTTGGGCCAAGCCAAGATCAACCAAAACCTCACCAAAAAGATGAGCCATCAAGACAAAATCCTTGAAGGAGTGAATAATAAGCTCGAAGGGTTGACGCCACCGTGAAAAACCAACCCGGTTTCAACAAGATGATAGAAACATACCGCCCGCATTGTTGCCAAGTACCGCTTAATCCACTGCAGGGATCCTAGGGCAACCCGAGGTCCCGCACGAAGCCGGTTAACATGATATATCCGAGGCTCAAACCCAACCCGATGAGCTAAAGAAGATCCCCGTGAGCTCGCCATTCATTGCTAAGAAGGGCTTAACCCTTGGACGCCCGCTTATCGCTTGCGCTTATTGGCCCCATACCTTCGCCAATGCATTCTGGCGGACCTTGGGGCGATGATCAATGTAATGTCCAAGGTCACCTTCAATAGAATCCATGGAGGAACACTTACTCCCGCCAATTTCGCCCTCCAAATGGCAGATCAATCAACAAGGCGGCCGAGGGAATACTGAAGACGTGCTAGTCAAAATACGACGGAGTACATCCCCCCGCAGATTTTGTGATCTCGATATGGGCCCATCGAGGATACGCCTCCTCCCCGGGAGACCGTTTTCTATACCGGCCAAAGCCGATATCCGTATGGGGAAAGGCTTCATAGTCTTCCACGCCGAGAGTAAGGCGGTTAAATGCCCATTTATTGGGTACAATAGGCGATGCACCTGTAAGAGAACGCTGTAAAAGCCAAAGATGGTGCATCAAAGGATCTCGACCGAGACCCCCTGAGTGTGTGCTTCCCCGCTAGTAAGTCAGGGAAAGTCAAAGGGCCGACTATAAATAACCCGTCCCTTTGCCTGTGTAAATTGGCATTATATATATATATAATATAAAAATATTTATAAGTTTCACAAAAATAAACATATAATTATTTTCAAAAAAATAATAAAAATAATTTTTTATAATAAAATAAATTCTTTCATGAAATAATGAAAATATTTTTACATAAAAAGTATATACAAAAATATTTTAAATAATTTTTCTATTTAAAAATAAATTTATTTTGAAAATTTTTGGAGAAAATCAAAAAGGGAAGAAAAACGCAACCAAATATGTAGCAGCAAAACAACGGCCACAAACTTTTCGCGGATCGTTGAGCACGCCTCGCCAAAGCACAGCCAGCCAAAAATAGCTTAAAGGTGGGCGCTACAAGACCCCCAATGTGCACCGCACCTCACCGCGCCGCTACGGGCCCCGCCGTTGACATTTCTTTAGCAAGAAATCAAAGGAAACAGTCGCCGGCCGTGTTGCTTTGTCGCAAGGTAAGCTCAAACGGTCACGAAAAGTTCGTGGGTCGCTTGTTGTTTGCTCGCTACTGGGTTCGACCGCTTTTCTCCCCTTTTGATTTTCTCCAAAAATTTTAAATATAAATTTATTTTTAAAATAGAAAAATTATTTTAAAAACATTTTTGTATATACTTTTATGTAGAAAATATTTTTCTCAGATTTTTTCATGAAAGAATTTATTTTATTTATAAAGACTTTTTATTTTAGTTTTAAAAATATTTACTTATAGATTTTATGTAATAAATATTTTTGTTAATTTTGATAATAAAATATTTTATAAAACACATTTTTTAAATATACCCCATTTTTTTTTTTTTGAAATATACCCTTTTTTTTTCTTTTGGAATATACCCCTTTTTTAGGGGCGTGTTATTTATAGTCACTGTCTCGACTCCCCTCAAGCATCGGGCGGCAAGCACTGCCCGGGGGTCTGAGTCGATCCTTCAACACTCCACAACGGGTTTTGATGATGATGATATCCGGTGTGTTGTTGTTTGTACCCGATGAATGGGCACTTTACCGCCTTACTCGACGTGGAAGACTATGAAGCCTTTTCCCATGCAGATATCGCTTTGACCGATAGAGAAACGGGTCTCCCCTGTAGAGGAGAGACGATCCTCCGATGGGCCCATATCTAGATCACAAAATCTACGGGATGTACTCCGCTTGCACTTTGACTAGCACGCTTCGAGCATTCCCTCCGCCGCTTTGTTGATTGATCTCGCCATTTGAGGGACGGTTGGCAGAGAGGTGTCCCCTCCATGGATTCTCGTTGAAGGTGGCCTTGGACATCACATTGATACTGGCCCCAAGTCACGTAACGCATTGACGAAGGTGTGAGGGCCAACAAATAAGCAACCGACCGAGCGACGCCCGTGGTCGCCTCTTCTTGCAATGAATGGCGAGCTCACTGTGGATCTTCTTAATCTCATTGGGTTGATCGAGCCTTAGAGATACCATGTTAATCGACTCCGTGTGGGACCTCGATTGCCCCCGATCCTACCCGAGTCGTTAACCCGGCACTTGGCCGCATACGGGCCACTGCGGTTTCTATCATCTTATTGAAGCCGAAGTTGGTTCTTCACAAATGATGTCAACCTTTTTGAGTTTATTATTTACCTTCAAGGATCTTGTCTTGATGGCTCATCTTTTTGGTGAGATTTTTGTTGATCTTAGCTTGGCCCAATACCAGGTCCTTTAATGACTCACCGACCGTGAGTTGTAGTTGAGTTGTATCCCCGTTGCCTTAAAATGGTGGCCTGGATCGGGTTGTTCCAAATTTTGCCGAGGTCGGCGATACCCTTGTCGTTGTTGATGAAGGCAGCTCTTCTTTCACGGGTCTCGTGGCAGCTTATCCCCGAGTGGCCAACTTCACCACATGTCTCACAGTCATGTGAGCATCTATGGCGTAAAACCGCGCCTCGCGGGTGGTAGAGTCTATGCTGCGCTTCTTCCAGCTTCTTCAGCCAGAAGATCCATTTTTGCGGCAAGCATATCCGCCTCCTTCACGGTATGCATGCCTTTTTGTGTTTTGCTAGGGCTCACTCTCGCCCCAGCCGGGGTTTGCCACCATTTTGTCAATCAGGGTATATTGCCCGATCGATGGTGAGCGATAGAAATGCGCCACCACCACGGCGCGCTGAGGTGCCCCATCGATATGGCCGTGAGACCATTGTAGAAGTTCGAGCATCGCCAAGCCCATCCCATGGGTGCAAGCATGCTAGAATGTATTCTGCTGCCTTTCCCACGCTCTAATGGGTTCCATTGAATTCTCGCCGAAATTAGCGATCCTCCCCTCCGGTGTTGGTTTTGCCCATGGGGAAGAACTTATTGTGAACGCCGCGAGCACTTTAGCCCACGCATCGACGACTTCCTTTGTCCTTGTAGAACCATCGCTTCGCCTTCCCCACGAGGGAGAAAGGAAACAAAGTGAGCCCTCGAGCAACGCCGGGCCCGACGCCCTGATGACAATTATGTCGCACATACCAAGGAAGTGTTGAGATGAGCCGCTACGCCCCTCACTCAGGCAATCCACGAATGGATCGCCCTCGCACCATAGTAATCACCCCCAAAGGCGCAGCCAAAGTTTTTTATCCGCCCACATTCACCACCGCCCAAGGCATGTTGGTGACAAGTGGGAGTAGAGAAATCACGCCAGCCGACTTCTGGGCCATGGCTTGAGATGCGGTTGGTGTGGATGTCGGCCTCGACCGTCGGGTTCCGGCCAAGAAGAAGCACGAGACCTCGTTTCTTTTTCCTTAGGAGTGCCTTCGATCGAGATGAAGTTTTCCTAAGAAGAGGGAAACCCCGACATACACAACTCGCTTTCACCCACAATGTGAGAAAACATAAAAGATTAGCCCAGATGAGTAAATGGTAGCCACGCATTACGCCTCATATTCATAGCCGCCTAGTTTATTATTATTTTTTTTCACAATGCCTTCCCCGTGCAACGGCGCTTTAAATGCTTGTTGACATTTCTTAGCGCAATCAAAGGAAATGTATAAAACCCATCCCCAATAACAAAGAGCCAGAATGCGCCACGACATTCCCTAGTAAACCACCATGTCGGTGATCCAAAGGGATTGTCAACGGATAGATCTTGCCATCTTAGATATTTCATTCGCAGCCGCATCGGATCTACCATTGTAGCATTTCACCCTAAGTATTCGTGGTAGTATCGTTATTTATGTTTTCCCAAAGGAAGGCATGTGATTAATAAGCTAGCATGGCATCCGAATAGAGGAACATGTGTTTTGCTTAGACCAAATTGTTCATAATAGGGGTAAGCAATAATCTGTTTATGGATAGTGTGACACACTTAAGAATCCACCAAGCAAAAGGATAAAGAAAATAGATAAAGAATAAATGAATAACCTAATGGAGTGATTCTAATGTATCTAGTCATGGCCATATAAATGAATAGTTAGGATCATATGCAAACCGATCTAGGCATGGTTAGGTCTAGGATACCGGGAGACCCCCATCTCGAAGTCCTTCCTACCGAGGCATTTACGAACTCCTACAAAGACATACGAACGTGGGGATTTTCAAGGGACGGCCAAGGCTTGTCACAACAAGCCGCCTTACCCCTCAACCGTGGCATGCACTCATATTCGTGTGTGTCGTAATACCCGGCACCATGCCTCGCATATCGAAAGCACTACTCTTGTCCCCCGTGATCCCCACTCGCCGAATGGACGGACCAGAACAAGAGCAAACCCGAAGGAACAACGAACCGATATCCCACCTCTAATCAAGTTAGCATATGATGATCGATGATGAATCGAGATGAACATGTCAAGATTATGATATGTAAAACTATATGCTAGTTCATATACCAACACAAGAACATGAACAAGACTATACTCTAGTTCATAAGTTAGGCCAAGAACATAGATATAAGACTTGCAAATAGAAGAATGCTCCATAGAGAAGATGTATTACCAAGGCACTTTCTTCTAGGAGACAAGCCTTTTCTTGTAGCTCTTCTACTCCAAGTGCTAACCAAGAACTAAGAAGAAGAAGAAAGAAGAAGTTGAAGAAGAGAGAGAGGTAGAGGTGGTAGAGAGAGGAAGATTGCCGGTTTGCCGGACTCCAAGTGGTGGTGTGTGTTGAGAGAGGGAGAGAGGGGGACTACTTATACACTTGAGGAGGGCCTAAGTGCTAATTTACACCAAACCGACCGTAAACCTTCCTAACTGGAGCAAACCCGACCATCCCACGGCGGGAATCCCCATTTGGCGTGTGAACCGCCCCCCGAGGTCGGGCGCAAACCGCCTCTGGAGGGTGCGTCGGGACTAGGTGGTGCGCGCGCGCACCCCCGGCCCTACCGGCCCTGGTCTTGCGGGGGTCGTCCTTCGACTTGAGTTGTGGGCCGGGCTTGGCTCGCCCAATTTTGATGTTTTTCGGTCGATTTGCCCCGGGCTTGTGCTTTGCAATAATGCGCTTTCCCGATGGCGACTTTTTAGTCGACATTTTCCTCAATTTGCTTTTATTATAAATCTGCAAAATAAAAATACTAGACACTACAAGTGGAATTTTATTAGTGATAAATGTATATGAGTATAAAAAGGTATAGTTTTACCCCCCTTTATGGTAGTAAGTTGACGAAAAATATGTCGTTGGTTATAACACCATCCGCCCGCACCAACGGCTCCTATCCAGCAGTAACGCGCTTCAAAGCCGCTAGCTTCGGCTATAATAGCTCGAGCACCGGTGTGTGAGAGCACACACCTCCCATTTTCACTCTTTTTCACTCACACACTCTCCCACTTGCTCTACACTCTATTTTTCTCCACCAAAAACATTGTGCCAAGCAAGACAAATGGGGTGTGGAAGTTCATACTTTCAACTAACCCTTGCACACCCGAGGTCCGCCCAAGTGTTTTTGCAAAGAGCCATGAAGAAGGTCAAAGGGGTCTTCGCCGTTGAGGCGATCGTCACAAAGCTCACGCATACAAGCACAAGCCCCCCTCAACTTCGACGATCCGAAGGCTCCCCCATGCAAGAAGACGCCGCACCCGCCGGGAGTAAGAAGCACAAGCTCCCCGATAATCGACGGCCGACGCGCCGCACCGACACATCCGTGGAGATCGGGAGATGCAAGCATATCTCTACTCAAGGACCGTGTGTTCCAAAGACACGCCCCGACTCGACCCCCGAGCTCCTCAAACAAACAGTATGGACGATGAATTTCTATCCTTTGAGAGCAACGGTATGTGATATTCCCTCTCGAGGAGGAAGGTTCTCGCCTCCTAACAATCCAGGTCTTATGCACTCTAGTAGAGGACCACTAGGAATTTCTTTCCTCCGCTTTGGTAAACCCTTATCATGTTACGTGGGGTGGATCTAGCTCGCCACCGGGGGGTTTCATCTATAGATGTGCACTAGACATAGATGCTGCTCTTCCGGCTTTGTTAGGAATCACTTTTGGGAGGAGATATCCTGCTCATGAGGCCTTTTCAAACCTCGGCCACCACGCATCCAGCACCCATCACTTAGATATATCCATCATTGATCTCGCCGACTTTGTTTCCAGGCACGGGTCGATGGGTGAATGAAATTGAAATAAATTACTTCTATATATGCTATTGTCCACAAGGTGAAAGTAGCTCCAAAGGATAGAGATATGCGATATGAACTTTTACATATTATCACAAAAGTTGTTGTTCCCTGCTCACCCGCAAGACATCCTTATCACGCCGCCTCGCGAATTGAGCTTTGGGTGGTGATCAGCATAGAGTACATTTCTTCACCCAGGGATTATTGGACTATTACGCGCCTGTGCAAATATTTAATTAAGATTTTACCATCCGCGAGCTTGGTCATCTTTCCGTGGTTATGCAACTATAGTTCGGTTACTCAACCCGGGATTCTATGCATAAAAACCAGCACTAACATTTGAGCTCGAGACCGATAGCTTTGAAAGACTTCTATCGCTTCCACACGTTAGTGTCCGGAGACCGGAGGCTGATCCTCCCTCCCATGAGCCCTACTTCACGCCACGCCCACAAACTTACACCGATGCAAACCTGCAGCATGGCCTCATCCCATGGGGACCCTGGGTGGTCATACCCGGCATGATCCTAGGGTGGGAGCCACACCGCCCGCACACCGGCACCACCAGTGGCCCTCGAAGGAGAACGCCAGCCATGGAGGGCCAACATTTGATTCTCCCCTGACGACGCCTCCGACGATATGCTCTCCGCGCTACCCAAAGACGTGCAGCCACCACAAGGGGTGAAGACAGATGGTCCAACCGCAAAGACTGACGCCTCAAGACTAGGAACATTGAGCACACGCCAATACCCATGTGCAAAACACGTACAAAGACGCTAGGAATCGGAAAGCAAAGAGAGTCGCCAGAGGCGGACCAATTGAGTCCAACATACGCAACGCACGCCGAAGAAGCATTCTCGAGGCACCAAGGCTTCGATCCCGATCGCAAGAGGCCTCCGCATAGCTTGGGAGTGACCCCTTCGCAGGTAACATTGCATTGCATATTTACTTTCTCATCAAATTTATTTTATTCTCAGATGTTTAAATTTCAGCAATCTTGCATCTAAAAAAATTCCAAAAATAAATAAGTAGCTCTTCTATGTGCCTTAATGCTTATATATATATGAGCTATGAAAATGTTTAGTCTTAGTCCCTTGTTGAAATGATGAGTCAGTTACCTGGTCTTTATGTTTCGCTGCAGGCCGTTTATAATCTCGAATTTCTCTTAAAGTTTGCCTTAGTGGTTAAGTCTAAAAACTCATCCCGAAAAACCCGATTCATGTGGGTTGCATAGGCTCTATCTAGTCTGTTGTTGCCAAGTATGATATGGTACAAATAGATTTGCTATGATTTTTGTCAAAAAAAGGAGAAACTTGACATCCGGAATCTACTTTGAAAAGAGAAATGATATGGGCTATGCTAAAAAAAAAGAGAGAAAAAATGAGATGAAAAATGGACACGTGTCCTAGGGCAAGTAGAGCCCACATCTCAAAAAAAAAAAAAAAAAAGAAGAAAGAAGGAAATAAAAGACAAAAGTCTAGGCGAGAGAGCCCACCTCTCAAAAATATATATATAGCAATAAAGCTCATACTTTCGAAAAGCTAAATCTAAATAAATAAACCCCATAAAAAAGTTGATCAAAAGGATCGAATGAAAGTATTTATTATAACCGTTTATCCGGCAACCGCCCAAGACTTTGAGAAAAGCTAAAAAGCCCCGGGCTACGATGAAAAGGTAATAAAGGGTGAGAAAAAGATGTGCCATTTTATTCAAACTCTAGTAGAAATATTATAACCCCGCACTTGTAGAAATGTAACGCATAGTAGCAACCGATCAACAACCGGGTAATTATCTTTTTGCTCGAGGACGCAAAGGGTAAGCTTGGGGGTTTGTTGACTCAGTCACAATCCATTATTTTTCCCGTCAACTTACTACCATCAAGGGAGCAAACCATACCTTTTATACTATATACATTTATCACTAATAAAATTTCACTTGTAGTGTCTAGTATTTTATTTTGCAGGTTTATAATAAAAGTGCCAAGTGGAAATCACCAAAGTACACCATCTCCGAAAGCGCATTCTTGCAAAAGACAAGCCCAGAGCAAATCGACCAAAACACACAAAATTGGGCCGAGCAAAGCCCACCCACAACTTTTCAAGACTAAGGACGGCAGCTCACCGAGACCGGGCCGCCGAAGCCTGGGGGTGCCAAGCACTCTTGGTGCGTCGCCATCTCTCCCCGAGGCGTGCTTCGCCCACTCGAGGCGGTTCATTAACCCCGCTTCTTCGGGGTTACCGACGGATGGTCGGTTTGGTCTCGATTAGGAAGGTGTACCAGGTAGTCGTTTGGTGTAAATTAGCACTTAGGTCCCTCCTCCAAGTGTATAAGTAACCCTCCCCCTTCCTCTCAACACACACCACTTGGAGTCCAAAGAAATCAAGATTCTTCCTCTCTCTACCACCTCTACCTCTCTTCTTCTACTTCTTCTTCTTCTTCTTAGTTCTTGGTTAGCACTTGGAGTAGAAGAGCCACAAGGAGGCTTGCTCAGGAAGAAAGTGCCTTGGTAATATATCTTCTCAATGGAGCATTCTTTTATTTGCAAGTCTTATATCTATGTTCTTGGCCTAACTTATGAACTAGAGTATAGTTTTGTTCATGTTCTTGTGTTGGTATATGAACTAGCATATAGTTTACATATCATGATCTTGACATACCATATCGCTCATCATCGATCATCATATGCCTAACTTGGATTAGAGGTGGATATCGGTTCGTTGTTCCTTCAAGTTTGCTCTTGTTCTTAGTCCGGTCCATTCGACGAGTGGGGATCCCTGGGGGACAAGAGTAGTGCCTGATATGCAGGCATGGTGCCCGGGTATTACGACACCCGCGAATATGAGAGCATGCCACTGTTGAGGGGTAGGTGGCCGGGTCGTGACAAGCCTTGACCGTCCCTTGAAATCCCCCACGCCCGTATGTGATGAGGAGTTCGTGAATGCCTCGGTGGGAAGCGCACTTCCCGGGTGGGGTCTCCCGCATCCCAGACTTAACCATGCTTAAATCATGTTTGCATATGATCCTCAACTATTCATTTGTATGGCCATGACTAGATACATTAGATTACTCCATTAGGTTATTCATTTATTCTTTATCTATTTTCTTTATCCTTTGCCGGGTGGATTCTAAGTGTGTGTCACACTATCTATAAAACCATTATTGCTTTTTACCCCCTGTTATGAACAAATTGGTCTAAGCAAACATGTGTTCCTCTTATCTCAGATGCCATGCTAGCTTAATAAACACATGCCTTCCTTTGGGAAAATATAAATAACGATACCCCGAATACTTCCTGGTGAAATGCTACAATGATAGATCCGCGGCGCTTGCGATGAAATATCTAAGATGGCAAGATTCATCCTGTTGACATTCCCGCTCGATCACCGACATGGTGGTTTCACTTGGGATGCCAGCGCGCATTTCTCGCGCCGTTGTTGGGGATGGGTTTTTATACTGCTCCTAGTGATTGTGCTAAGAAATGTCAACATAGAGGTAGTGGCCGGCCACGGCTGGTTGCTAGGCACCTTGGGGACTTTGTGCCCA